>BQNB010193342.1:0-11543 GCA_026074375.1 Tanacetum coccineum
CTAAGAGTTCTTTAGTGGTTAGTCCAAGTGTGAAATATGTTTTGAGTTCTAATGAGCTTTTTAGCTTTCTTTTGAGCTTAACTTTGCTTCTAGGTGCTTATTAGGAATATAGGATTAGATAAGCTTAGAATTTTGAGTGCTAATTGGGATTTGAATAGCATTTGCAGCCTTAAGATTTTAAGCTAGCAGTACTAACTCAGAGTTAGTACTGCTGAGCCTTTTGGTGCTATTTCAGCTTATTTGGTTGGCTTATTATGTGTCCCTAGTGTTTATCTGAGTAGCTTGTAGGATAGGTTTCAACTTATTTAGCTTTTAGTTGCTTTTTGAGTCCTTAGAATCTTAGTAAGCCTTTGCTTAATGTTATTTAGCTTTAAGCCTAAATTGTCATTTTTAAAAGCTTATTTCCAGCTTATTTTTTAGTTTTAGAAAAAGTCTCTTCACAAAAAGTGCTTATTTACAGCTTTTCATTAAGTTTGTTCAAAAGAAAAATTAAAAAATGGTTTCTCAAAAAGAGAGGTCACAGGGGTCGAACCTGTGACCTCCCCCTTAGCACATATAAGTCTCAACACCACACACACTAAACCATCTGCCCTTGGGTCTTTTTCGATTTTAGTAGTGCACCATTTATATCTTATAGTCTTTTAGAGTTTATGTTTATACGTGCTTTTCTGCTTATTTTGATCTTATTCATTAAGCGAATTTTTAAGTTAGTATTTTTCCTAGATTCTGCTCAGATCAATCTACTTTCCATAATTTTTCTAGAATTTTTAGGATTAGTTTACTATTTTTAATTAATTTTTTGGATTAAAGTCATTTTTAATTCATAATAAATAATAAAAATCAAAAAAATATAATTCTTTTTCTAAAAATTATTTTTAGTCATTTAGGATGTATAAAAATTAAATTTGCAGTTTTAGGGTTTAATTTTGATAATTTTGCTTATATGTCGCGTTTTTAATTTACCGTTATCATTTACGTGCCTAATTTCTTGAATGCTTTAATGGTCATAATTGTTTGTTTGCCTTTACATGTTTTTATGCGTTTTCATTAGTAGAATTAGAATCCAAATCAAAATCTTTGATACCATTCAAATCACGTGATCACGGACTTAACTGATTTTCAATTCGCACCTCGTCGAGGACAAATGACCTGGGAGGTTTTTGAGACAACTTTGGTTAAAAGTTTGTTTCTTAAATATGACGGAAAATACTTACTATACTATAATTGTTTACATCCTTATATACTTATATTATACTCCCTCTGTCCCATATTAAACGTACACTTTAACTTTTCAAAGTCTTTCTTTTTCAACTTTGACATAAAATATTTTCGTTTACGATATGTAATACTTGATGCAAGATATATGAACGGATTGTGTTTACATCCTTATATACTTATATTATATATAGTATGTTTGGGCTGTATCAATCTCCCCAACATTGACGTTCTGGATGAAGGTTATCTTGATTTGACTTTATCTTCCCTAATGTTGAAGATATGACGTTTGAGTTTTGCTTTCTTTGGCCTTGTCTTTGTCTTTTCTTGTTTGTAATGGCTTTGTTCATTCATGCTTTAGACGACCGATGACATTCTTTTGGTGTCATTTATGTGATCTTGATCTTGAGCCTATGTCTTTTGACTATGAGTTCTTATGATCTTTTAATCCTGCATCATCTCCTTGACTTGAATCATCTTGATTTGACTTTCTTGATTAACTTGTGCTTTTTACCGACATACTCATACTGATGGCATTCTTGTTTGACTTATATAAACATAAGACTAACAATCTTTCCCAATAGACTATTCTTTATTTGACGTTGAGGCTCTTTGATGATGGGGAAGTTTAGTATTGACATTCTTGATGTTCAGTGATTGACGTTTAAGGCTGGAGTATGAGTATGTGGTAATGAATTCGACTTCGCTGGAATGAGGGTTGCAACACCGACGTTTGTACCTGCATTTGAATGTTAGTAATAAACAGCAGATATGGACAAAATGTGTTTGTCAATCGTCGATTTTAGGTTGCGATAACCACCAGTTCCCCATTTTATAGTATAAATACTATACTTGTGATCAGGTAGATTCAAAGAATCTCCTTGATAGGGTTTCCAGCTCAAAGCGTAGGATCTTCTAACATAAATGTATTAGATTCACCATGCTTGCTTGTTCTCATTACGAGAACTTCTCAAAGCAGACAACACGGTAAGAGTGAATCAGATAGTTACTATCTTTCTGATTAAGTTGTCAATTCATATACTAGACCAAAATCGATATCCAGTTAGCACAAGCTCGATTCATATAGAATCATGCAAGTCACCTACCGCATAGCTGTTTGATGTTGACTCTGGAAGGATTTCCATCGTCATTGTGAATACTTAAAAGTATCACTCAGATGTTCTGGCAAGATCTTAAGGATAATGCGTAGGAATCTTTTATACCAAATGTTTTTTATTGATGAACAACAAGTGTTATACATTGATTGTGTCCTAATGAGATTTATAATTTGATCTCCCTTAGCTCTAGACTTGATTTGTGCACTTTGGTTTTATTAATCGGAGGCTAGAGCATACTGCCACCTATTCAATATCAATAATCTCGGAGTGAGATGTCAATAGATAACGTGTGTATCTCCGTGACAAATGAGACAAGTTTCTTTTCAGAGAAATTTAAATGGCTGGGAAGGGTTGTGCATTGCATCACTAGGTCCATGACGGCTTTCTTCAATACCAACAATCACCATTTTAATTTTGATAGATTATGTATTGACTCGGTTTCTGCCTAAGTTGTGTAGAGGGCTGCGTTGTTTTCACCCTTTATCCATACATTTCTTTTTAATTCTTCAACCCCTTCAATGATTACCAAGACGTCATCAGTAACACCTTGTTGTGATTGTTCCAATGTTAGCTCAATCTTAGTCGGCATTTTTCCCTTATTCTCATTCATCTCCAATCATACCTAAGGACTGATATTTCTAACTATGGATTGTCCTTGGGTAGATCCCTTCGGTTCTGGTTGGATCATAGGACTTATACCTAACCTTAACCACCCTATGACTTCATCGACGTCGTGAGTTAATTGGTTGTGGGTATAGAGATCGAACCATAAAACCTTTGATACAGACATTTTGAAATACTCCCCCTACACATGTGCTTCGAGATTCGAAATTGTTTTGCACATGAAGGAAAGAGTTGCACTTGGAGTCTTAGAGATCACATTCTTCTATATCATATTTTAATCACATTTTCTCCCCTTATTTTAAATAATAGAACATTTAGTATTTGAAATACCAATTGATTAAAATTTAAGATATGAAAAATTCCATGGGGAGAAAAATAATACCATGATATTGCATGAATTCATTTTTCTAATAGCTCCCCTTCAACAAAGTATGTGGGATACCACTAATTTTTAAAATTTGACATTACAAGGAAAAAATGATATGACACCACAAATATGTTGAAGACGGAGTGAGATGCTTTATTGAACAATGTATATTATTTATTGACATTATAATTTCTACATTTTAGTTTTACGAAATATTTTTGGATACATAAAATTGACATTTATAAGATGTACCCAAAACATTAAAAGGCTTTGGTTTAAAAAGCTCCCCCTCAAAAATTGATTCACTTGTTAAGATGACATTTTTGAGCATTATTTTACCAATTGTACCACTTATAAACATTGAATATTGTACCAATTTTTAAAGATATTGAGGAAAGGAGTGTTGAACACACAATTTTAACAAATACCACTTATTATGGAAAGATACCACAAATTATATTTTAAACAATTTAACATTGAAAGTTCTTTTTGAAAAATTGTGTTCAACGGTTTTTAAAACACGTTATAGAAGACTTCTAATACAAATTATTAAACATCATCTCTATATAATATAGTAATATATATAAAATTAAAAAAACACACTTTCTAACAACCACATAACACTATAAAAAAACTAACAAATCAATAAAAACAATTAATATATATAACACTAAAACCAACCTTCCAAACTCATTCAACAAAAATACCCAAAAACACAACCCCACCAAACCCTTACTAAACCCTACTCTTCTATAAATTCACAACTCTAAAACAAAACTATCACTTTATAATACACAACAAACAAAATCAAATTAAACAACAACACCCACACCCCATTCCCACCCCCCCAACCTCCTCAACCCCAATACCATCACAACATTAACATCCCTCCACCCTCACCCTTTAACCAAACAACCCCAAAAAAAACCCCAACCCAACCCCCAAACCAAAAACATACCACCCATCAAACCCCAACAAAACTCCCCCTACAACAAAAAAAAACCAAAACAAACCAAACCACATCCAACCCCCAATAAAACCACACCCACAACAAACCACCCCACAACCCCACCAAAAACAACAACACCCAAACAAAATTCCTACAAAAATCACCCCTCCATCACTCACCAACCTCCTAAATTACCCACCATCAACACCCACACTTTAACCACCCTCACCTCAACCTCACCCCATCCCCACTCTTTAACACCACAATACAAATACAACCCCAAAACCACCCTCCCCTCCCCCTTTCCTAATTACTATATATTATAGAACTTTTAATAAATTATACATCTCCATTTTTCTTACCCTTAACTACCCAATATCAACCCCAAAAATACTCCAAAAAAAAAAACAAAAACCCACTCACCCCCAAAATACCCCCATCCCCCCCAAACCCCCCTTCCAAAATAACCTCCCCAACCCCCACATACTCCACCTCACCAAATCCTATACCTCAACTTAAAAAACTCACCTCCACCCTTTCACAGAAGTGTGTGTGTGTGTGTGTGTAGTAACTTCCAGACTAGACTCACTATCCTGCTACCCTGTTACCACACTACCTGTCATCACCCCCACAACTCTGTCTCTTAGTGCAATATCTCCTGCCACCACTCTAAGCACATATAACACTAGATATTAATTGTGCCATTCCACGTGTAACTCCTCTGTCACATACCCATAACAGATCTATTCGCAACCACTGTGTTGTCCACATCCTCTCATCGTCGAACTAATCTCCTGCCCACTACCCACATATCCTCTCACCTCTACTATGTCACACGTGATCACACCTTACTTCTCCAATGCACATCCTCTCCCTTCTCCCATGTCATCCTATATCTCCACCTACTCACCCATGCTCCCTCAACAGACCTCCAACGTGTGTGTTCCATACCCTGACTGAACAGACCTATAGTGTCGGCACCCACCACTTATAATCTGAATTCATGTAATACACCATCCTCCCCATACACTTTCTACGTATCTTTCGCTGTGTTCAACAAGTGATACACTGCATTAAGATGCCAAGAATGACCTATCTCCAATATCTCCCTCCTTGCATCTCTGTGTTGTGTGATCTCTCCCGTCTACTGAACCTCTCGTGTGTCTATGTGTGCGCTACCCCTAATAGTAAGATCTGCTCATAATGTGTGTGAAAGGTATACCATATACTGTGCTCCACTGATCCGCTAATAAGATTCTATGTCTCTGTGAATCTGTGCCCCTTACAGATAGTATCATGTACACGCTGTGCATAGAGACAATTAGTCTCTACACTAAAAGTCCCATTAACGGTCGAACATCACTCTCTATGTCGTAGTGTGTACATTTATATATAGAAATATAATCCAAAGATATTACAACGTGCTCTAATCTAGTGTGCTTTCCTCCTATCACCAAGACCTCTATCCCACTGTCCATAACCACCATGACACCTCCACAACACCTCAGAGTACTACTCACCTCTCCTCTAATATTGTGATCTTGTGACGACTGCCAATAGTACAGTTGAATACCTACCATAGAGTGAAGTGCTCACATCAATGTGTATACCTCTCCTGATAGAAAATACACTCTGTAGAGTGTGTCCGCTCCAAAACTTCACTCCTCCTCTCGTCCGCTGCACCTATAGAGACAATAGACCCTCCTCATATACTCTTCTCCGTGACAATATCTAGAAAAAGAGTTAACTCTCACACTACACACTAGATCCCCCCTCTCACATGTGTCTACACATCATATTTCGTGAATCTTCCAGACATATCCCGTGCAGACACACCCTCCTACTTGTGCAATTCACACCAAAAAACTCTCTCCGATACTTGATCAACCCCACCTAATATGCCAGACTCATCTCCCAGAGAAAAAGTGTCTCACCTACCCTAATCCACCGATCCGTTGATCATCAGTAATCAATCATACAGATATCAATTACCATCACAACACCAACCATACCCCCACTTCATCTCAATTCTTCGTGATAGAGAGACAAGCCCTATCATCTCTCTCACGCTAATCCATCTAACTTAACGACTATGTGATCTAACCCATCGTATAATAAGCACATCTATAACATCGTCTCCATCAACTATACCCCCCCCAAAACCCCACCAACGAATCACCCACAAATTCACAACTCGTCCATACTCTACATATACCTATCCTAAATACCCATCATCAGTGTAGCATCTCTATACGAGACTAATCAAGAATAAGCTAATCCAACTAGTACTGCCAAAGAAGTCTCCATACCTGAGTTAAACTCTCACCCCCTAATCAAAACCCCACCCCCCAACCTCAAAAACGCTATCTTAGAAATCCACTCTCGTACCACACATTGCGGCCACCTCCCAATAGACGTTCTGACTTTGTGCTTCACTCGTTGTCATACTACTCCGCACTTATAAGTTGATCCTCGTACAAAATCTGTACACAGTCTTCTATCCGACCTACGACACACACCCATACTGTAGACTTACAAGTATCACACAGAAACAATAGCTACACATCTATGCAGTCCTCCTTAGTAACTCTCTACATCAGCTCACCCAATGTGTCACATCTCACACCACTCTACTCACTGTGTCCGTCGACTAGTAACCTGCCACTAGTCTATACAGTTCCACGCTGACCACTCCACCTACGTGTTCCACCTGTTCCATCTGCAGTGATCTTATCTCCCAACAGGCACTATCTCCCTCTCGCTTTGAAGAGACTATTAGAAAGATTCACACTTACCAGAATCCATCTGCTAATCGTGATTAATAGATCATCAATCCTCCCCCTCCACCTTCATCCCACTAGATGTACTGTCTTAATTCCTCTCTCTCAACAACTCCACACACAGTACTAACTCACGACTCCAGATAGAAAATCTAACTCCCGCTAACATAGAACAAAAAAACAGTGAAGATAAGAATATATAACCCCATCCATCTCTAGACACCACTACACTACTACTCTCTGCTCATTAACCCACACTCCTGTCTATCTTGATGACAATAAAGATATGTGTGTATAAGTATCTGATGTCTAATAACTGTAAACCAACACACACTACTGTGTCCTGTAACCGATATACACTCAGACAGTACTGTCTGAGAACTATGTCTGGTGCTAGTAATCTACCATATGAGACAGAAGACCTACCAGCATCATGCTTCTTCATAGCTCTCCAGTCCACTCGTGTCTCACTACTCAGACTGTCCTAACAATCCTGATATTGACACGTGCATTAAAACTCTAGCTCAAAATCAGTGTCCCACAACCTAACTCCCTGATGAGTATAAGTCCCCCACCCAGAGTACTCACGACTTCTCTAAAGAACGTAATACCCCCACTCCCCCACCCCCCAAACAAACCACATGACTCCGATGAATTGAGAGCCACCCCACTTCTATCCTATAAGAATCAGCTCTCCATGTGGATACTCATCCCCAGACTCTAGACTGTCGTCTGGTGTGTGTACACGCCATCAACAAGAGCTACATATAGAGAGACCTAAGATAGTCTACTCAGTCCTGTCATTTAACCCAGGCTGTAAAAATGTTCTCTATGATAACTGTGTCTTACAATGTGTTCTGACACCAACTCTTTCCGAATTAGAATAGTTCACAGAGTGTTAAGTATGTCATACTTTATGCCTGTAACTATACTGTGACCCAAACAATCCCTAGCCGAGTGTCTTCACGAGTCCTAGCTTGATCATCTCCATGTATAGCTTATATGTCCACCACTAATCACTACTGCTAAAGATGTCATCTACATCTATCATCTCACTAACAATCAAGTCTGAAGCCTCTTCTAGTGACAAGTACAGAGACTAGCTCTTTGTGTTAATTCTCATCAAAGTGATCTGCCCTCTGTCAGAGTCCGATACGTACTCCAGACTCCTAGTTGAGAGTGCTCACTGTAGTCACTTTCTCTGCAAATGAGCCCACAAGTACTAGAGCTATGGCATGTGCAACGCTATTTGTATATGCTCTCGTGTGTGTATCAGAGTCAAGAGTCCTGTTATAACTCAGTAACAGAAGATGATATGTGTTGCCAGACTACATATCCATAGTCGCTCTCTCTTCAATATCATAATCCTAATAATCTATGAGAGATCGACTTGTCACGTGTGTATCTAATAGACTCTGATTGTTTCAATATGACTGAAGTATAGTTGGCAAGAAGAAAGAGATACATCGTAAGCCCACTGAGATGTATGGACCCCATATTGTGTGTGCGTGACAATACTTGAAAAGGAAATACACAATTTTAAAAGACAATAAGCACTAAATAAGCTGGAAAATAAACTACCTACACTACCTTACTCCTAAAACTAGATGCCTCCAATGAATAAATCCTATCACTATTTATAGAGTGTGAAGGATGCAGGGATGTGTTTCTTCTGTGAGGGGGTGTGAGAGTGTTCTCCAAGCAAATCAATCGTAGCCCTTGATTTTCATTTGTGCCTCTTAAAGCTTCATAACAGCCCTTGATTAATTTTGTCCAATAAGCTTCCATGGGATTGCCAAGGTGGACTTGTTGGTTTGTAAAGTGGGGTTGAAGTGGGAAAGTTATGGGTTTGTTTATTGGAGCAGGGGTCAAGGAAATTGATAGGGGAATAGTAGTTTAGACGGGAAAAGGTGGAGTATATGACTGGGTTGTTTGACTGGTTTGAGAGATAACAGGGGTTAAGGGTTAAGGGATGTAGGGGCTAAATGTGTTAGTCCTTAAGGACTAGCAGTGTTAGTCCTTAAGGACAAACTGTTAAAAGGTTAAAAGGTTAATGGGCTAACAATGGTTAAGTGGGTTTTGGGCCTTAGTTAAATGTTTTGGGCCAGATTTAATAAAAAGGATATTTGGGCTTGATTATTAAATAAGTACTTATGGGCTGACTCGACCCATTAAGTGGGGTACGGGTTGGCCCAATCAGATGCTTAAATCTTCGGCTTCGGTTTTTTTCTTTGACTTGTTGACTTTGACTTTGACTTTTTACGCTGTTTCCAATCTCGTGCTCTGTTTTGTCTGTTTTGGTTTTTGTCTTTTTGTCGATATCTGTTCCCTGCACAATATAAATGCTAAACACACAAATACAATGTATTTTTTATATGTTTTTATTCTTTTAAGCCCGTTTTAATAGGTAAAGGGTATGTGTAATTAAGCACATACCAAAATCTCCCATACTAAACTATTATCGTGTCTTCACGCAATGCTATAAGTAAACACTTTAGTAAACTAAGAGTCTCAATCCCCCTTGACTAATTACCTCAAAAAGTAGCTAAGTGTTCATCAATGGGAATTAAAGAATCAATAGTTATGAAAAAGTCCCGTTCTGACCATTTTTAAATATTTACACTTATTACCACACATATTTTTGTATTTTCCCTTTTTCTCATTTTTTTATACTTTTCTTTTTAACCAACTAGAATGTCTGGACTTTCGTTATTTTCATAACCATTAGGGTCATAGAACAAGAAGCACTTCAATCCTAAAATGCCCAAAAAGATAAATTCATCATCCCTGATTTTTCACTTGTCCCAAACCAAGCTTAAAAATGAAATCACCGTTAAATATAAGTTAAGATGCTAACACTACTCATACTTGTAACTTGTGAAACTAATCACTCCCAACAATTATTATATGTTAGGTGAATGTGCTTATTTCGAATTTCAACCATGGATCAACCTTTTTAAGAAAATTATAATATTTCTATGCTTCACGTTCCACCTAAGAATTATGATTTTGAAGGCGAGATCATTCCATGTAGCGACTTTCTTCTCGGCACATCCCAGCCGAGACCGGCTTAGGTGACCAGGCTTTTGACACCCCACAGAGAATAGTATCGGAACTCACGGACCTTCGGTTTCAAAAACTCTTAGGCTTCCCGTTAAATAAACAATTCATTTAGAAAAACCACAACTTAAAACGAAATAGTCTTAGTTCAAAAGCATATTTAAATTTAAGAAAAAGAGATTTTCCCTATATTTATTAAATCACATATATTACACTTAATATAATTATACATCCTTTAAACGAAGGAAATCCTCGACCTTTTTGAAGGCTGCAACATCGGTTGTGAGCCGGCAAGATGCAGCAAACTTTTATCAGTCTCGGATTATTATTCTTACTATGGGCCTTCTTTTGAAGACTGCCACATCGGTTGTGAGCCGGCAAGAGGCAGTAAACTTTTATCAGCCCACAGTTTTTATTATTATTATTACCTCATTTTTCATTTTTTTACACTTTATATTACCACGATATAGAGAAAATTTCTTTTTAGAAAATTTAAGTATAAATTTGAACTAAGACTAAATAAATTATTGTTATCGACTACATTAAAAAAAATCGTTGATTTAAGTTTAATTTTCGAAAAGAGCACGTATTATTAGTCCGGTTAGAAGCTTATGGGAGAAAAAGCCACAAACTACACTTATGAGCTCTTAAGATTTCCAACTAATCCTTGTTTAGCATCTAACTCATAATTAACTCTATCATTTCTCGTTCTTCGTAAATTTAAAATCTTTAATAAAAAGATCCGCGAATGCTTAGTCTAAAAGTTAAGGAACAAGCTAGAGCTCAACACGCTCGATCGAGTCAAAATTTATTCTTATTCTACCCAGCAGGAAAGTCAAAATTGTGATAAAACACTTATTTTATTTTTGGAAAATTTTAAAATTTTTCATTTTTTTGGTAGTAAAAACGGGATTACATGAAAACAACGACTGCATGCACAATCGAATCGATAGATCCCCCTATACTAGAACTAAACATTGTCCTCAATGTTTTAAGAAGGGTCTCTGCATAAAACTAAAGCCGTTTATTAAGTATGCTCAAAGATAAACGTTAGTCGATAAGATTTAGGATATTGGCTTCCCATAATCATGCTAAGGATTGAAGCTCGAGTGAACGAAGGACAAAACCACGAGCACGAGAGTCTTCAAAATCCGGGCAATCCTGGACATACAACACAAACCACGAAACACGAGAAAGGAATAGGCAAACCTCCTCACGTCACACTTATTCATTACTACTATTATATTAGGATAAGCATGGGTTGCCACCCACGAAGCGCTTGTTTATTAATAAGTCACTAAGCTTGACTCGATCCCCCATACATGAGCTGGTCAAGGAGGAGAGAAATGGAGAAATGGAACATCCAAGATAGGACTGTCCCTTCCATAAATCATCATTGGGCTTTTAGAAAAATCCAAAATGATCTGGTA
>BQNB010193346.1:0-11543 GCA_026074375.1 Tanacetum coccineum
AAAGTAAAGTTTGATTCTCTTAATCGGAAAAGGAGGGAAACCAATGTTTCAAAATCTTCAAAACCTAGAGAAAGTGTTTTTGCAAAGGTTCATACGGGTGGATCCTCAAAACCATTTTCAAAAAGGGTTTCTCAGTTTACAACCTATTCTTTGCAAAAAGATAGGAAGTTTTCTAAGAATTCTCAAAGTCTTGAAACACTTACTCCTCAAAAGGGTTTTAAGAAAAGAGCTTCAAATGCAAAACATCAATCTTTTGAAACAACTTACTCTTGTTTTACACTGGTAAAACAAGTGTGGAAGCCAATTAAGGAATCTCAAACTTTTGAAGCATCTACTTCTCAAAAGAGTTTTAAGACAAGAACTTTAAAAGGAAATAATCAAGTTTTTGATCCACACTCTCGTTTTACACCGGTAAACCAAGTGTGGAGACCAAAGCAAAGTCATTTGAAAACTTTTAAATATTCCAAATCAGAAATGTTTTTACTGCAAAACAAGAATGACTTGGCTTTGAAAAACAAAAACAATTGAAGATTGTCAAACGCTTCTAAAACGAATTTCCAGAATGATACATCAAATGGTAACAATAAATGGAAATTTTCTTCACCAACAAGATTTAAAACTCCACATGAAACACCGAGTTTCAAAAATCAATGGAAAATCAAAAGGAATTTTAAATCTTCGTTGATTCTGCGAAAGCTGTTTTCAAATGAAACACCGGTTTCAAGCTCTCGTTGGAACTCAACATCTTTACATCGAATTGACACAACTTTAAAATGGTTTTCAAAACGTGGCAAACCCGTTAGCATCGCGCTTAAATGGGTTCCAAAGGTTGTTGTCTAAATTCGATGTCGATGGTTTGTAATCAAATATCAGATTGCAACCCGGTCTTCAAATAAAAGGGAAGTGTACGTTTCAGTGCACTTTACCTTTAAAAGAAGAGAAATCTTCTTGTTTTAAGCAACAAGTATTCAACTTTTTCAAAAAAGATTTTCAAAATCTTTCAAAAGTTTGCTCACCAAAATGGCTTGTTATTAAATTTCAGATAACAACCCGGTTTTAAAATAAGAGAAATCTTCTTTGTCCCGAGCAATTTTGTCCCGAGCAATTTTTTATCAAAATCTTTTCAAAAAGTGTGCTCGGGACATACGACTTCTAAGTAAATGTCAGCTTAGGACTCGTTCTTCAAATAAAGGAAAATGTACATTGTTGTACATTTATCCTCGCAACGGGAAGCTTACAACTTCTCGGACTTGAGCTATTTCATTAAAGAATATTCCAAATCTAGAGCTCAAGTAATTCAAATTGTGTGTTCAACACTCCCTTCGTTCACTCATTTGATATATTTTTGAAGGGGAGTATAAAGGAAAATGTTTTGAACAAATGAATAATAATCGATTTAAAAGTAGTTGTTGTCAAGTGTGTTTATATCGATAAGCGTGCAAATGGTGAAGATTGTGTCCGGTTACGACCGTTTCCTGAAATTAACAGGATGAGGAGTGAGCAATCTACTGACCATACGTTTTAGATATCGACATACTTTGACACAACTAGTTTTTCAAATTTGTTTAGAACATTAAGAAAGGTTCCAAATTATAATCATGCTATATCCGTTTTCTCCCATGTGTTTTCAAAATCTCATATAGCTATTTTAATCCATTGATATCAAAAATATCATATGGTATGCTATTTTTGAGGGGGAGAAAATTGGATTAAAATGTGATCAAGAAAGATAAATGCTTAAGTGTGTGGAATAACAAAGTGATCTAAAAGACTCAAAGTGCAATCAACTCTTTCCTCCATGTGCAAAATAATTTTGAATATCAATGCACATGTGTAGGGGGAGTATTTCTCAAAAAGTGAAACTTTCAAAGTGTTAAATGTTTTGATTTATATCAAACACTTTGATTGATTTTCAAATGGTTTTATGGTTTCGATCTTAAATACCCATCAACCAACTACCTCACAATGATCAAAGAAGATATAAGGTGGTAAGGTTAGGTATTATCCCATGATCCAACCAGAACCGGAGGGATCTACCCAGGGACATTCCATAGATAGAATATAGGTCCTTAGGTATGATGGAGTAGAATGTGAATGGGAATAATGTTAACTAAGGCATGAGTTATCATCGGAACAATCACAACAAGATGATAATGAGGACGCGTTAGTTTAACATTGAAGGGGTTGAAGAATGAAAAAGAAATGTATGGATAAAGGGTGAAAAGAAAGAAGCCCTCCACAAACTTTAGGCAGAAACCGGGTCAATACATAATCTATCGAATATCACAAAGATGATATTTGGTATTGAAGAAAGACATCATGGACCCAGTGATGCAATGCACAACCCTTCCCAGCCACTCAAGATTCTCTCAAAAGAATTCTTGTTTCATTGTCACGGAGATTAAATGCATAATCTATTGACATCTCACTCCGAGATTGTTGATATTGAAAAGGTGGCAGTCTGCTCCAGCCTCCGATCACTAAAACCAAAAAGCACTTATTGAGTCTAGAGCCAAAAGAGATCAAATCATAAATCTCACATAGGACACAAAAGTACATTTGTATTAAACATCAAAGATACAAAAAGGGGGTCTTGTGCACATTAATAAATTTTTTTGTTTGTGAACTTTTCTTATTTTATTGTGTCGAGTGTTTTTTTTGTCGTGTGTGATCTTTTTTCTGTTTTAGGTGTGCATCTTGCCATGTATTGTCGATATGTGTAAAAATGTGGTACTCCATTTTTTTATTTTTGGTATGGGATGGGGGTGGGTTGGTGTTGTAGTTTTGTTGTTCTACATCAATGGATAATAAAGGTTAATTTTATGGTCTAGTAGAGGTTTGATTTGTGGTGCTTTTTTGGGATTAGGTGTAATTGCTTGGTTATTTGGGAACTTTGTCGTGGAACTGTGGTGGGGTTGTGGGTGATGGGGGAATGTGGTGGTTGTTGGTCGTGGTTGTGGAAACATTTCAATAGTGTTTCTTAAGTATAAAGTAATTCACTCGATGAAATTGAATGGGAACTCCTAACAGAGATTTTGTGTAGTGCGGCTGATTAGTTGACGTACATATTAGCCAACGATGACCGTTTGGCGAACTTCGAATTTTTTTAGTAAAAAATTGATTGTTTTGTTTTTTTATATGCATTTTCTCATTAAGTGTTTTGTGCGTTGTTTCTTACTAGTATAATCTAAGTGGAGTGAATCTATGTTGATATCTTGTAGTTATCGTGTTTTTCTGGGGAAATTTTGGTTTTTTCGAAAAGAAATAAAAAAAAAAAAAAAAAATTTAAAAAAACAAAAAACACAAAACAAACATTTCCTTTATTCATTCAATGTGAAGTGTTAGACACTTTTTGAAATTACCCAAGGTTACTTAACGATCGTTACAATTTTGATTAAGGGGAGATTTCGTTGGATTGGAGATTGTAGGTTAGTGAGAGGGAGGAGGGAGGAGGAGATTTGAGATTTGAGGAAGGGAAGGATGAGTGGATGATTGTTGGTTGGAGAGGAGTGTTGGGAATTTAGGGAGAGTTGTTTGAGGTGAGAGAGGTGATGAGAAAGGATTTGTTTTTGTTGGATAGAGAGGATTGTTTTAGATGGAGGAGTTGTGTGATTTAGAAGATAAGGGATGTTGTGTGTGTGTGGTATGATTGTTTTAGAGGTGTTGATTAGAGGGAGATGTGTGGATGTTGGTGGAAATTAGGACTTTTGTGTGTTTAGTTGAGATTGGTGTCGGTTTAGGTTTGTTGGTTGGGTATTTTTTTGTGTGGATTTAGTGGTTGGTGGGTTTGTTGGAGGGAAGTGTAGGATTAGGGGGTTTTTTGGAAGGGGTGACTTTAGATATTGGAGGGTGATTGTTGTGGTGATGTAGTTCGTGGGTTGTGATTGAGATTGATAATTTGATTAGTTATTGAGATTGTTGTTGAGAGTGTTTGTTTTTGGGTGGAATTTAATTGTTTTAAGTAAGTAGTGACAGTAGTTGGAACTATTTAGGCTTTAGACCGTTTACCTTCTACACCATGACTTCTTATCGAATATTCACGGGTTCGTCCGCAGGCGTTTGGTTGTAACAAGATTTATGATTATGTTTGGATGGTACATCTAAGATAATCAGGTGGAAGAGAAAGAAGTGGGGGGGGAAGGGGAAGAGAAAGGTGTTCTAAGAAATATTTCTACTTAGGGAAAGTCAACAATTAGGGGAAGAATTAGAAAAGAAAGAAAGGAAAAGAAGAAAGAAACTTAAAGAAATGTGTTCATCGGGAAGTAAATTGATTTGGAGGTTATAGTTTCTTTCTTCTATGAGTTATTGTGTGTGAAGTATGTGCTTACGAATGGTTGTATGTTTTGGGGGGGGGGAAAGCAAGTTTGAACTACTTGTAGAATTGCACAGGTTCGAAACCTAGGGGGAAGTCAACAGGGAAAGAAAGATTAAGATAATGAGAAGAGGAAGATTAGAAGAGGAAGATAAGATACAATTATGAAACACAAATCAACAACAGCTCTACCTTTCAGAAGCAATAAAATAACACCATCATAATTCATACCTTCTTATCCTTCAATAATCAATGTTAAAGTACCCATTCTTACATAAACTCTTTAAATTAAAGAACTTCCTCAAACTCATACAATGTTATTGATAAAGACAAAGTTCTACATGAGGAAGATTGTAAGCTGTAAAGGAAAGTATGGAGTATTTGGTAGAAGCTTTAAAAGACAAATCAAAGATGGATTCACGGTTATATATAAAGGAATGATGATATAAAAGATCTCAAAGCGCAAAGGGGAGAAAATAGGATAATGGAAAGATCATATCAAGATCACTAGAGCAATGATTGGAACTTGGTCCATATTCACTACAAGTCTCATGGAACAAACAAGCATTGAAGTTCAAAGTTTAAAAGTCACAAGAGAGATCTCAATGATTCATCCTTTAGGGGGAGTATAGATTGTTACGGATTAAGGTAAATGATGATCATTATGCATTCTTCATGGTGTTAGAAAATGCT
Organism: Tanacetum coccineum; assembly: GCA_026074375.1. Taxonomy (NCBI): domain Eukaryota; kingdom Viridiplantae; phylum Streptophyta; class Magnoliopsida; order Asterales; family Asteraceae; genus Tanacetum; species Tanacetum coccineum. The sequence goes on from BQNB010193346.1 coordinate 5,006, forward strand.
CAATGATCGTCCCTTGGTGGGGAGGGGATGTTGGTTAGGAGTTTTTTTTTTGGGTCTGGGTTATTGGTTGGGGGGTCGTGAGGTGGGAGTGTTTTGGAGAGCCGGGGCTTGGTTGGTTTGGAGTGATATTTTTATTGTGGATTGTGGGGTGTGGGGGGGTGATTGGGCTTCCTAGGGTTTCCGTGGTTACTGTGGTCGTGGATCTAATATACGATAATTAAAGTCATGAGCCCAAAATATAGGCCTTAATATAAAAAGACTAAAGAAAATAGAGCTAGTTGTAGTGTGTAAAGTAGTTGTTATCTTCCTTTTGTGTAATTTGTGGTTATATATTCCCCAACACCATCCACCTCATTTGTAGGTGTTATTGTCTTAGGTGTTTCTGTTTCTTAATCTCATTCTAATCTTTCTCTAATCCTCCTCCTCCCTCTTTCTCTCTCTAGACTAAACACTCTATTGCTTATTGATCCTAAATTTCAGACCTAACAGCCACAGTCACTAACCCTGTTAGGAAAGAGTACATGGGTGTTGCACCCAAATGTACAAAATGCAACTATTACCATCTACCCGAGACGCCTTGTCGCATGTGTACGAACTACAATCGCTTTGGGTAATTTGCCAGGGATTGCAGGATGGGGCCAAGGATGGTGAATCCATTGAATGCTAGAAACCCAATTGCAGCTCGCGGGCTGTGCTTTGAGTGTGGTGGTACTGATCAACACAAGGCAGCATGCCCTAGGTTAAACCGAGCACCAAGACAAGGAAGAAACCGTCAAAATCAAGTTATGGCTATTGAAGGAGGTCAAGGTCGTAGAAACAATTGTAACCCGACACGTGGAGGAGCATTCATGATGGGAGCAGAGGAAGCTCACCGGGACCCGAACATTATGACAGGTACGTTCACTTAAAACGATCACTATGCTACAACACTATTCGATTCTGGTACCGATTATAGCTTTGTTTCCACTACTTTCATACCTCTGTTAGACATAGAGCCTAGTAACTTAGGTTTTAGCTATGGGATTGAGATAGCTAGCGGACAACTAGTAGAGATCAATAAGGTTATTCGTGGTTGTAAACTAGAAATAGAAGGTCATACCTTTGATATCGACTTGATACCGTTTGGACACGGAAGTTTTAATGTAATTGTAAGGATGGACTGGTTGTCCAGGCACAAGGCCGAGATTGTCTGCCATGAGAAGGTAGTTAGAATTCCACTACTAAATGGTGAAATGCTTAGAGTCTTAGGAGAAAGACCAAAAGAAGAACATGAGATGCTTCTAAGATTAGTCTTAGACCTGCTCAAGAAAGAGAAATTGTATGCAAAGTTTCCCAAGTGTGAATTTTGGTTGTGAGAAGTGCAGTTCCTTAGGCATGTGATTAATGGTGATGGCATTCATGTAGACCCTAGTAAGATTGAGGCCTTTAAGAACTATGATTCTTAGGATTAGCTGGATATTACAGCCGATTCATTAAGAACTTCTCCAAGATTTCCAAATCACTCACCATCTTGACTCATAAAAGCAAGATGTTTGATTGGGGTGAGGAACAAGAAGCGGCATTTCAGACCTTGAAGGATAGGTTATGTAATGCCCCTGTTCTAGCTCTCCTTGATGGATTAGAAGACTTCGTGGTATACTATGATGCATCATGCTTAGGCCTGGGGTGCGTACTGGTGCAAAGGGGCAAAGTGATTGCTCATGCCTCTAGATAGTTGAAGATCCACGAAAAGAACTATACCACTCATGATCTAGAATTAGGTGCCGTTGTTTTTTCCCTCAAAATCTATAGACACTACTTGTGCAAGAAAAAAGTGTCATTTATACCAACCACAAGACTCTTCAGCACATCTTCAATCAGAAAGAACAGAACATGCGACAACGTCGCTGGATAAAGCTTTTCAGTGATTATGACTGCGAAATTCACTACCATCGTGGTAAGGCAAAAGTAGTAGCAGATGCACTAAACAGAAATTAGACCTAAGAGAGTTAGAGCTATGAATATGCCCATTTAGTAGAGTATCAAGGATAAGATACTAGCGGCTCAGAATGAAGCATCTGAGGATGTCGATGCACCAACAGAATTGTTGCGAGGGCTAGACGAGCAGATGAAACGTAGGAGTGATGGAACATTGTATTATCTAGATCGAATATGGGTCCCCTTGAAGGGCGATGTGAGAACCCTGATAATGGATGAAGCCCATAAGTTAAAATACTCAGTACACCCAGGAGCCGATAAGATGTACTATGACCTTAGGGACATGTATTGGTGGCCGAGAATGAAGAAAGATATAGCTTTGTATGTTAGCAAGTGTTTGACATGTTTAAAGATTAAGGATGAACATTAGAGGCCATCTGGCCAGCTACAGCAACTTGAGATCCCTAAATGGAAATGAGAGAGAATAGCAATGGACTTTGTCACGAAATTACACAGGACTAGTAGTGGGCATAATTCAATTTGGGTCATTGTAGAACGATTGACTAAGTCTGCTCATTTTCTACCTATGCGTAAAGACTATAAGATGGATAGGTTAGCTATACTATACCTCAATGAAATCGTTACAAGGCATGGTGTGCCAATTTCAATCATATCCGATCGCGATAGTCGTTTTACATCAAGGATTTGGCAGTCAATGCAAAAAGCACTAGGAACCCAATTGGACATGAGTATGACTTACCATCCTCAGACCGATAGTCAGAGTAAGCGTGCTATCTAGACTTTGGAAGACATGCTCAAAGCGTGCGTCCTTGACTTCGGGGGAAGTTAGGATGTTCATCTTCCATTGGTTGAATTCTCATACAATAATAGTTATCATTCTAGTGTGAGGTGTGCACCGTTTAAAGCCTTGTACAGTAGGAAGTGTCGCTCACCAATCCTATGGGCAGAAGTTGGAGAAGGATAATTGATAGGGCCTAAGATTATGTAAGAAACCATTGAGAAGATCTCACAGATCAAGGATAGGCTTAAGGCTGCCCGTGATTGACAAAAAATCTATGCAGATAAGAGAAGGAAACCTCTAGAATTCAGTGTAGGTGATCATGTCTTACTCAAAGTGTCACCTTGGAAAGGTGTAGTACGATTTAGGAAGAAGGGAAAACTAGTACCTAGGTTTGTTGGACCATTTGAGACCACTGAGAGGATCGGTCTAGTAGCCTATAGACTAAGACTACCTGAGGAGCTAAATGGCGTTCATGACACGTTTCACGTGTCGAACCTCAAGAAATGTTTAGCTGACCCAACACTACAGATACCTTTGGAAGAGATCCAAGTTGATGCTAAGTTGAACTTCGTGGAAGAGCCTATAGAAATCCTAGAACGGGAGATCAAGAAACTTAAGCGGAGTAGGATTCATATCGTTAAGGTGCGATGGAATTCAAAATGAGAACCTGAATTCACGTGGGAACGTGAAGATCAAATGAAACTCAAACATCCTCAACTCTTTAGCTCTAGCACTAGTTGAATTTTATGGAAAAATTCTTTTTAAGGGGATAGAATGTAACCCTTGTGGATTTTCCAGAATCATAATTTTCTATTTAGGTCCTTTGACTTCTTAACTTTTACTGTTACAGTCGAGCAGTTATCGTGTTAACGGTAGGCAGTTTATTATCAATTTAATCATTAGCTCAATTATTCTTTTTAAATTATCTTTTGTGGATAATTATATCTATATTTGATCAATTTCCAGGAGGTTGTCCTGCAAACGGCTTAAAATATCAAACAACGCGTCCTGACACGTCCGTTAATGGTCCATATCAAATCTAAAACAATTTAACTTATTTACCTATGGTGTAAATATTCAAAGCTTAAGTAAACACATTTTTACATGCGTTAAAAATGAAAGGGAACTTTGAGTCATATTTTAAATCATGAACTATGGACGTTAGTTAACCCGGAAAGTGACGAAAGGCACCTAGGATCCCCCAAGGATGCCAACCAGATTTCGAACCCCACAAGGCACAACAAGGCTTGATTTTAGGGGTCTTGTTCCATGCATGTACCAACTATATTGTCTTATCTCATTTCAAAAGAACACACACCTCATTTGTAAAACACACACTTCATTTGTTTCTTTCTTTTTCTCTCCTTGTCGTCTGAAAACACACACCACACACACACATATAATTTTTGATTTTGTTCCAAGAACATGAATGTGTAAACGTTTCTAAATTGATTTTAATAGGCGTGGTTCTTTAAAACAATGTTTGGGTTGTCGGTTTCGTGTAAGTCATCTTATTTCAAATATTCTTGTCCATTAGTATTCTAGTGATGCATAAATGTTGGTTGTATGGTTTGTTTTCTAAAAATCAAAAACTTAAATTTTCGAAATGAATAAAAAGGGGTGTTGTTTGGTTCGAACTTGGGTAAAAAGGGCACAAGGAAAAGATCATTTTTATATTTTAGTTGTGATAATTGAATAACATTTATATACGTAGTAGCTTAATTCTATTTTCGGCATAAAATAAGCTCATACGGCTTATTTGTGGGCTTATTTAGTTTCGAATGAAAAAGGAAACGAATGAAAAGTGATTTTGGTTATTACCTATTATTGTCATATTTTTATAGCTTATTATGATGGCTTATTTCAAAAACTAAAATAACTAATAGCTTATTTGCTTAATTTTTTTTAGAACGGCAATTGTGGCTACATGGCCCCTAGCCCAGAAGGCGTAGCGAGCCCACACAACCAGGTTGGGTCCAGCCCAAAAGGCAATGGCACCCTTCCCTTTACGCACGCGTGAAGGAAACCCTTATTGCCCTAGACAAGACTCGAACTTGAGACCTTGCCTAGGAGGGTAAAACCTCCCCCAAAGCTCTTTTGGAGACCTTAGGTGGCCAACTGAGCTAAGCTTATTTGCTTATATAATAAGCTTTATACTTGGTTTTGGGCATATAAAACCCACGGCCCAATAATGCCCAATAAGCCACGGCTTATTGTGGACCTTATTGTGGTCCGGATTATTTTCATGGCTTTTGGTTATAGCTTATGTTGATATTTAAGAACTCGTGTAGCTCAACGGCTTAATGATAATCAAATAGCTTATAATGGGCTTAAGTGGCCACGACCCAATAAGCTAAGCCCAAACGGTAGCTTAGACTTGGTCCGTGAGCCTTGTCTTCTTTTGTGACTTATTCGTTGGACTTATTTTCTTAATGGGCTTGTTAATGGGCCTAAATCAGATTTTAAAAACTAATAACGATGTTTTGGACTACTATTGGGCCTTAAGGCCCAATAAGTGAAAACTAGTTGTTTTAAACGTTAGGGACGAACTTTTGAAAGCAAACTATACTTGTATAACTAAAATAGTCATTTGGGGAAATGAGTTTTGATAAATCGTCGCAAAAACGTAGATTTTGGTATTTTGTCAGAATTTGATTTATTTGGGAAAGTGTTTGAAAAATAAGGTCTAAGACCTTGGAAAACGTTTTATAAATGAACGGGTCATGCCGAAATTTTATAAAAAATACCATACTTAGAAAATATTTCACAAAAACTTGTTTTCTCAAAATCTGACAAAAAGACAAAATAATAAAATATTATTTTAATAAATCGACTAAAAGACGAAAATATATTTTATAATTTATTAAATTATAAAACATCTTTAATTTTTTTTTGTAATTAAAACGCGTCATTTCTTACAATCTATATAAGTAAAATAGGTAACTCGGGGTTACCGGATGGGTTACCGAAATATATTACGTATTATCTATTTTGTTTTGCTTGCCCATTCTCTTTAAAATAGTATAATTGTATTATATCTAACATACATAATTCAACTTATCTTCTTCGAGTCTAAACCATCAACCATCACACAACCAATAACATTAAAAGCGATTGTACAACACACATTTTGACTCCTATGCATCAACTTTAATCATACATTTGAAAACACATTTCTGAATCAGACATTAACTGGATTAGGTCATGTCTGGACGTCGTTGCATACACTTGTTTGATCATAATCACAACTACTTATCATCTTTGTTAAGGTGAGTTCACGTAGCCCCATTTTCAAACTATTTTTCATTAGGGGAAAATGATACTCAAGTCTATTTCATACATTTTTATCACTGTGCAAAACAATTTCATACTTTTTGGACAATGCTATGTGCCTATGACTGCTATGTGAATGACATGAGGACTATTTGAACAAGTTCTGCGAAACTAATCATTTTGTGCATGAGATCTATGTGAACTTCTATGCAAGGACAATTTTGTCGACCTGTGTTAGCTTCAGCTGGTAGGCCCTAGGTACGGAGGTCAATAAGCGCTCAGACCATTTGCGAATGGTTGGTATCATTGAAATGCTATAAATCTATTTGAAATGCTATGATCAATTGAAACACTATGGTAGCATGGGATTGCTATGTGGAATCTAAATCTATTGCATGCATTCTAATTTCATATTGCACATTTGTCCACAACTTAAACTATAGCACAACAACTGGGTTTACTTCTAAAGCTACGAGCTCACCAACATAGAGTTGACCTTTCGAGTATCATTTTTAGGTATTGTGAATGGTCAATGAGGTCAGGACA
>BQNB010193347.1:0-11543 GCA_026074375.1 Tanacetum coccineum
TTTGAACAAATTTTTAAATATACACACTAAACAAGTATTCCATTGTTCACCAAACAATATCACGCAACGCAATCAAACAAAACAGAGACCGCCGCAACGAAAACGGAAAACCCCGCGCTCCGTAGCGGAGCGCGGGTTGAAAACCTAGTAGGATATATTGTTTGGCATATAGATCAAAATTCAATGAACACACGAATCAGAAACAATAACCTCTCATCTTAGCACACTTTTTAGGTTGTCATTTAAGGTGGCTATACGTGTCTTATACATAATAGATGTCAGGTTAACTTTGACATATGAATCAATCAGGTTGCAATTGTTTATCATTCTTCAATCTTTAGTCAATCCAATACAGTGACATAAAGATAAACAAGGTTTTCGACCCGCGCTCAGAGCGCGGGCCTATACGTTTGTGGTTTATTGTCGATTTTGTTGCTGTTAGAATTTTTTTTGTTTCTCGATCGTTCATGTTTTTTTTGGACACAACAATCTCCATTGAATACAAATTATAAAGTTAGAACATAATGTTTTGCAATTACAGTCAACCATAAGTATTTGAAATATCTATACAAATTTTCCATAAAAGGCGTCAATGAAGAACAAGATGAGGATCTACAAAGAAAGACGGGAAACAGAAGAGGACACGGCGAAAGAATAATGCACACTGAATTATTTGTCGCAGCGTTCTCTTCGGTTGCACATCATTCTTTGTTAAAACGCATTCTATTAGCTGAATCGAACATAGCCTCGTCAAGGTAGCATGATATTGAAAGGAGTAAATTTGTATCCCGCTCAATCTGGGAAAAAAAAGCATTTCACCCGGTTGTTTAAGCGATAATCAGCATATCATTCAATTAGAACTATTAAAAAAAGCAACACATACAATTTTTTTTGAGTATACCTTTTGTCCCGTATGCATACCTAAGAAGCACCAAAGAAAGGAAAGAGCGAGATAGTGGTTTTGGTTGTTCTCGCCAAGCAATGAACGTTCTGACTTTTGAACAACTTATCTACGCGTAGAATATCACGGTTGATGTTCTAGGCACTAATAAGCTACTTAAGAATCATTACACATCATAAAGCAACAAAGTTGGGAGAAAAAGAATTTAACTCTCAATGGCTGCAAACACAATGGAACGATAAGATATAAGTGGATGCAATTTATAATTAGCGAAGGGCTAAGAAAAAAATTAATCAAATTTGTCATAATAGACGCTGAGGAGTAATAGGATGGGTATCTAAAAAGAATGATGGGAAACCGAAAAGGACACAACGAAAAATAATGCGCACTGAATTATATGTCACGGCGTTCTCTTCGGTTTTGAATCCTTCTTTGTTAAAGCGTATTCTGCCTACGATGAAGGCCTTTTGTTAGGTTTAATTGCATCAGAAGCTTGAACAAACACGATAGATATAAGGATTAGATTTGCAAATCATCATAGTCTTGTCTAGGTAGCATGATATTCGAGAGTCATGAACGCAAAGTTTGATAACAACTTAAAAAAGCAAACTTCTTACCGCGTTTTCTACGCGACATCTGAACACCTCGGCTTTTCTGGAAGCAAACACAAAGCATAGCTAAGCTCTCAGCTGACACGCTCAATCTGAAAAAAGGGACTCATTCTCATCATGCATAGAAGATGTGTAATTGGCATCCAAAGACAAAGTGTACCTGGCATCAAATATGAAACCTATCGATGGATTAGAATTTTCCAAGTAATAGTAACATAAACATACCTTGAAATAGGCGACAGTTTAGTGATTGCAGAAAAAACAATTCCCAAGCAACAACATCTTTAGAACCGTGAGGCCTGACGACCCGTAACTAATTAATATAGCATACAAAAGTTGTATGCTAATTTCAAGTAAATGGGAATACTTGAGGCAGTTGCTCGAGAACAATGAAAACAACAAAATATGTTGTTTCCCTCAATCTAGAATAACTTCATAGAGTAGCATAGTCAATAAAACAACCTCGTTAAGGTATTTCGTAAGACAGAGCCGCATTAAGATACAACTCAGTTTGAACCACCTCAATAATCAAAAGATCAGCAAAGCCTTAGTAAACAAAATTTAACTCGCACTGGCTACAAACATAATCAAGTGATACCCTGCCAAAGTACATGTCAATGAGTTATATATTCTTTCACTTACAACCATTTCATTCATTCAAACCTCTTTCCCACCTCACATACTATGCCTCTCTCCCACTTCATTTATCATACATAACAGGCTCATATAGGTGGTTAATAAAAAAAAGAGGATACATCCGCCATGACTGCAAATCTAGTAATTTGCCTCGCCTAGACGCGAACATTCACAATCTTAATCAAACGCACCAAGACTCATCATAGCCTTTGTTTTTATGTTGCCGTGCCAAAAGACACACCGTGGCTGCAAGCATAACTTGATGATGCCCGGCCAATTAAAGCATCGACATTTGTTGGTTTCAAATGATCAGTTGATTCAGAGAAGTGTCTAAAGCACTCTTATTCATCATCGCCTGGTTAAGGTGTCATAAAATCCACACCATGTGTTTACAACAACAAACAATATGTCATGCATTTAAAACTGGCATCACACATGCATATAAAGAAAGATGGGAATCAAAAGAGGATGCGGCAAAAAATAATGCGTACCAAATTATTCGTCACGGTGTTCTCTTTGGTTTCGCATCCTTTTTTGTTAAAACGCGTAGTACTTATGATGAAGGCATTTCGTTAGGATCAATGAAATCAGAAGTTTAAACAAACATGGTAGATATAAAATAACTTTGAAAATGAGAATATCTTATCGTGTTTTCTACACGGTACATGAATACTTCAGTTTTTTTATCATCCTTTCAAGAAGTAAACAAAAAAAACAACGTAAGTGAAAGGCTCGGGTAAGAGGCAAAGGTTATGAGAAATTTGAAGTCTGTCACGGCTGCATACATTATCAGTTTCCTAGCCATGCAACATAATTCAATTTTTCAACCATAACGTCTTCCATTCATCATCGCCTTATGAGTAAAACTGCATAAACGTATAACACAACTCAGCTGGTATGCGGAGAAGCTGTGTAACTGGCATTAGAGACTCAGATAAAAGGCAAAGATTTTTATAAAAGGCCCAGTTCAATAAATGTGGTTGCAAGAAAATTATGCCGTCGTGCCTACATAATCAGATTCATCATAGCCATAAAAAACACAAAGGAAACAAATCTTGTACAACAGCTTGTCGTAACATGAAAAGCTGGGAAGAGCGTCATGGATGCATTAGCATAAACGCCCTGCCAAGATACAAAAATCCTCACACTTTGTATTACAGATTTTACTAAAAAGTAGATGCCTCGCCAAGATAGCATGGTTGCAAACATAATTGAGTGATGCCCTGCCAAAACATGGGTGAATTGCAAACATAATCAAGTGATGCCCCACCAAGAGAGCATGGCTGCAAACATAGTCGAGTGATGCCCTGCCAAAACATGGGTGAATTGCAAACATAATCAAGTGATGCCCCACCAAGAGAGCATGGCTGCAAACACAGTCGAGTGATGCCCTGCCAAAACACGGGTTAATTTCAACTACCATAATAATGAAACTCGTCATGGCTGTAAACACAATCTAGGAATGTTTCAATAGTTACCATTAAACAAAGAGGAATCTGATATGCGGTGGCTAACTACTATAGGCAGTTATTTGAGAATAACGAAAGCAACACAACTTGTTAGTTTCAAAAATCTCAAATAACTACCTAGAGTGTTTAAATCCCTTACAAACTTGTTTTTTAACACACACGATAATGCCCAAACCCCTTTCACATTCGAGAGATCATTCCCGTATCCAACTCAGCAGTCAACATGTAAACAAACATAATTTGAATTGTGAAATCGGTGTTATTGACTTCCGACATGGACACAGAGGTGCTCAATTGAAAGAACACAAATAAGATGAAGGCTCAGGTAAGCAAGCAAAGAATAATACGCAATTCAATACTTGTGGCTGCAAGCATTCCATGCTGCCATGCCCACATATAACGTAATTAAAACTGTGTGCATACTTGTTTGAATTCATTATTGCCTGTCTGGTAAAAAAGACATCTGGTGTCACTGCAATCATCAAGGTTTCGTCAAAATATCGTTACAAAGAAGAGACAAAACATCTATGAGGCCAGCTGATGTATCACCGATGGTACACATGTGTATACATGAAAAGCATGAGTGGCACACCAACTGGACTAAAAGATGGTCCGTGAACGTATTATATTTCTAGCAAACTTCATTTACGCAAGCGACAGAGCTTTTGCGTTTAGGTATTTTGCAACACATAGGCAAGTTAAGATACAAGTCGATTTTAACCGCCAAATAATCAAAAGGTCAGCTAAGCCTTAGTAAACTAAATCTAACCCACACTGGCTGTAAACACAATTAAGTGATAGCCCGCCAAGATACAAGATACGTGTCAATGAGCCATATCTTCTTTCACTTACAACCATTTCATTCATTCAGATCTCTTTTCCACTTCACTACCTATGCGTCTCTCCTATTTCATCTACCTCGCATAATAGGCTCAAACGGGTAGTCAACCAAAACACAGCATGGCTACAAACACGGTGTTGTGCTGCCACGTCAAAATTTAAGCTAACTATAACATTCAAAATCTAGCAACCTACTATGATCCATAACATCATTATCACCAACAAAAGAATCCAACGCCATTGAAGCATAATAAAGCAATAGCCCGCCAAGAGATATGTGAGCAATAAATGCACCTCGGGGAGTCGTGCAAATACCGGCCTTTAATATATAGTTATAACAAATACCACAATAATGAAACCCGTCATGGCCGCAAACACAATCTAGGAAAGCCCCACCAAGATACAAGTCAATCTGAATCATCACAATCAAAAGCCTGCAACAAAGTGTAAATAAGCTGATAAGCCAACAACAATCTCTTCACATAGCTATCTCACTCATTCCACTTTACAAGTCCACTTTTTTTCTTGGTTCATTGCCATGGCTGCAAACGCTATAGTTTACCTAGCTAAGCTACGGGCGCTCAAATTTCAAGAACCATAACAAATGATACCCAACATGGCTGCAAACACAATCAAATGATGCGCTGCCAAGACACGGTTCAATTTTAACTACCACAATGTAAGAATAACAGCCGATACGAAAATAGTTTGGCTCAGACATGCGGCTCCTGGAATGGACAAAGCCGCATCAAACACAGCATGGTTGCAAACATGGTGCCATGCTGCCCCACTAACATCTGAGTTAACAACAACATTGGCACTCTATCAACCTATTGTGACTGCATATGCACAAATGCAAAAACGTAGTAAAACCTTCATCGCCAACAAAAGAACCCCAAGCCATTCGAACACAATCAAGTGATGCCCCACCATAATGGAACCCACCATGGCTGCAAATACAATCAAGTGATGCCCCGCCAAGATATACACCAAAGATTAAATAAGCTGATAAGTAAACAACAATAACAACACAACATAACATCGTCGTAAAAAAACCCCAAAATCAAATTCGATCAAAGTTACATTATAACTATATATTAAAGGGCTGTATAAGCCCGTTCATGACTCTTTCCTGCCTACCATAATGAAACCCATCATGGCCGCAAACATAATTTAATAATCAGAACCAACAAGGCTGCAAACATAATCAAGTGATGCCCCACCAAGATAACATGGCTGCAAACACAATCGAGTGATGCCCTACCAAAACACAGGTGGATCTTAACTACCAGAATAATGAAACCCGTCATGGCTGCAAACACAATCTAGGAATGCCCCACCAAGATACAGGTTTACACCAAAGCCATAATGAAACCCACCATGGCTGCAAACACAATTTAATAACCAGACCTAGGATGGTTGCAAACACAATCAATTGATGCCCCGCCAAGATAACATGGCTACAAACATAATCGAAAACACGAGTGAATTTCAACTACCATAATAATGAAACCCGCCATGGCTGCAAACACAATCTAGGAATGCCTTAAATGTCATAATAAGGTTTATCAAGTTAAACTAATCCCATTTTATGGCAACAAAGTGTATTGTTTTAAACAACTAAATAAGACAATCTAAGAACAAGTTCAAAACATACAAGGAAGTATTTTTCAATGTATAAATTCTTATTAGAAAGAATAAAGAATCTATGGCATACTTTGCTTACAGAATATCAAAGTAGTTGAATGACAATTTAGTGATCTCCTCTTTAACTTAAACTCAAACCTAAGTATAAAGTTTAAGTACAAAATTTGTAACCAACACTAAAGCTGAAGCCTAAGTGGTTCTATAGTTTGATTTGAGGATTAAATATGCTCTCCAATGTGTTTCACATTAATTGCAAAAGATGCCTATATACTCACATACAACATTCCTTGTATACTAAGGAATTAGGGTTTACAAAAGGTTTCCCTTTACACATGTCAAACATTGAATGATTGGTTGAGATTCCAATTAATGTTGCCATGTTTTAAGGTACAAGGAGAAGTCCTTTAGATAAAGTTGTACTTCTTTACCAACTTTAGAAGAAGTCATTTCCAAAGAGATATGGTTTATTCTTTTTGATATACAACATATCTTTTTCCTGCCTAATAAACCTTTTAGAAGAGAAACATTTTGTTTCAGCATCTAAGAGGAGATCGACATCGTTTAGCTTGGCATTGCCAACCAAGCTGAACTGAAGCTCTTTCTAAGGTCTTGTCTTTAGTTTTCTGAACCGCCACATTAACTGAAGTGAAGATACTTCTTGATCTTCTTAGTACGTGAAGAGCTAAAGCTAAACTGTCTTCAGCTAGACTTGACTTAGGGTATTTTAATTTTAAATCTATTGAAAGACTGAAGGGCAATGAACTACCCAACAATCTCCCCCTATTTGAATATACAAATAGCCTAAGTTTAAATCAGGAGTATGTGGGCAAACAACTTCTTCTTAAAAACTGATACATTAAATGACAAGATAAACTGATAAACATTCATAGTCACTTTCATTACATTACATTAAAAAAAGATAGTTCATAAAAAAGTTTATAATCCATCACTGCCTAAGTTGTTCAACCAGCCTCATTTGCATGAGAGGATTCAAGTTTCTCTTGTCAACTTCAGCAACTAAGAGAGAATTAAAAGTCTTAGAAAGATCATTTATTCTAGAGCCTTGATGAAGCCTGAAGAAAATTTCTTGAACCTGATACATCATATCATTGTTCAGCTCTCTAAACTCTTCAATGCTTATGACATCTTGCCAGTGTTGTGCATTGAACAAAATCATCCCAGAGTTGGTTCATTCAGCACTATCCCAGCTGGAATGTCACCATACTGAACCAAAGACTTATATCTCTTATTTGACTTGAAGTAGTCATGTAAGTCATTAGTATTCTTCATTTTTGGTTTAGTTTAGTGATTGGATCTTGTTCTTCTAACAAGATATTAAGATCCAGATCCAGTTCCTATTTAGTTTTGCGGATATCATCTAACTTTTGCCTTATTTGAGTATTATTGTTGTCCACCCAGCTCTAGTTCTCTTGGGATAAGCATCTATCATTTCTTTTCATTCACCCACATGAAGATCATTGCTCCTAAAATTGTTGATGATTTCACTTGTGCCATCATCTCTTTATACCTTCAGGCCCTTCTATTCAACATCCTAAGGCAGTATTTATCATACTTCACCTTATCTTTATAAACCTTCTCTACAACATCCTTGTGACAACTGTGACCAAATCATGTTAGTTTAACCGTTATCGTTAGCCTAATTATCTATTATGTGATTCAAGTTGTGTGCAAATGTGATTCATGAGTTATATATATGTGAATGATGCAAGAAATGGATGATATAGTCATTTCATTTCGTTAAAAATGAGACGTGTGAAAATGAAGATTTCTAGTGATTGCAATTATTTTATTTATGTTGGAATAATTAATCGTATGTGCGTTGTTAGATTTTGGTTCAAGTTTATTTAGTAAACAAGGTTCATTAAATTATATAATTAATCAGTGATAATAGTATTTTGAAAAAAATAAAAATGAAAAAAATAAATTTTTGTTTAGTATTTATAAGTATTTAATTAAATGTTTCAAGTAAGTAATTAAAAGTGTAATTGTATTTTAATAAAATGAAGGTTTTTGAAGACATATAATATAAAGTATTTTGATAAAAAAAAAAAAAAAAAATAAATAAAGGGGAGCCGACCATAATTAAAAAAGGAGAAAAAGGGATAAATTTTGTTACCATACTTATCCTATAGAGAGTCTAATTTGATACCTTATATATACCCTTAATCCCTAAACCCAAAAAACATTTTTTATCTCCCTCTCTCTAGGCTTGGTCCAAATTCGTCAAGAAGGGAAACCCATCAATTTTTTTGAAGAATTTTAAAAAGAAAGTTTGTGCGTTTTTAAGTTAAAAGGTTTTTGGTATAATCCTTAATCTATCTTTTTGTTTAATTAAATTTATGTAACTTTTTAATTGATGAAAAAATTATGGTTTTTAAAATCTCAGTAATTAATAATGTTTGATCATAAAATTATGATTAGGGATTAATTAGGAGGTTAACTACGTGTTTGGTTAGGTTTAGATTGTGTTAAATTCGAATTTGAAAGTGAGCAGATTTTTATGTCGGATTGATCGGATCATAACTCGATGATTGGAATGAGCTTTATAGAGTTTTTGGGGTCTAAAATCAACTACAAAAGTCTAATTTCCAATGAATTAGGCGTCAAAAGTTAAAAGTGAGTGAAAGTCAGTCAAAATATTTTTACAAGATTCATTGTCGAATCTGAGTTTTCTGGACAGAATTGAGTCATGTTGGCGAGGTCAAAAACCCCATCAAAACATTTTTACTAATCATGAAATTGACGCTGATATATTTTCAAGGTGTTTAGTAACTCTAGTAATTTTTCTAAAATTTTCTAAGGTGTCTAAGTATTTTTAGAAAAATCAAATATTTTGGTGTGCGATTAGGTCATTTTCTAAACAGTTTATGTTGTGGAATTTTTGAAAAAGAGTTATACTTATTTTCATCACTTGGAAAATTTTTAGTAGCTTTAGAAGTCATTAAAGTTAATGTGTCTGGGTTTTGGAAGTCAGAGGAGGTCGTTTAGCATTTTATTAATTTTTGTAAAGTAACCTCAATATTCTACAATAATATGGATGTTTAAACATTAAGGTAAAACTTGATTTAAGTATAGATAAAGTATGGGAACGTGTTAGGATAGACCATGGGTGTGTTTTCAAACATTAGTGGTCCATCAATTGAAGGTTACATAGTTAAGGTTATAAGACTTGACCATGTGTAACCCGTGTTATATAATTGTGTAGATTTTTGCTTGAATTTTTGTGTGCGCGCGTAATCTTTGAGGTGAGTTTTCATAGCCCCTTTTTAATTGTTTTCTTGGGGGTGAAAGTGGGACACAAATTGGTTTTGAAATGTTTTAGTTATGTGATAAATTGATTTGATATTTTAGACATAATGTGTTATTGTATTGCTATATGTGTGTGAATTTGGGATCAGAGGTAACGCCTACCCGTGTTATGTGAATTTGGGATCGGAGGTAATGCCTACTTGTGTTATGTGAATTTGGGATCGGAGGTAATGCCTACCTATATTGTGTGGATGTTGGAGCAGGGGTAACGCCTACCCATATTGTGTATAAGTTGTATGCCTTCTAGGTGAGCTTGGCGTTTGAGACACTGGTGTTAATCTAAGTCTGGATGTGTGAATTTGATTATGTGTTGATTAAATGCTTACAAAGGCGTATAATACTCATTGTTGTCCTATTGGTATGATTCACAGCTAAGGTATTGTTTTAAGTTTAAACCTACGAACTCACCAACTTAATGTTGACAATTTCGAGTATCAATTTTTAGGTGTTTATAGTAAAACTTACAAAGATGAGACTACATGGCTAGCGAGACCTTAGGATTCTTAAATTGGAGTCATTATTGCTATCATTTACATTTTGTACTTTCATACTTATGATATTTTAATTATGGTGTTTTGGATTTGTTATTTTATGACTATGTATTGTCGTGGTTACGATTAACTTTGATACAAGTCCTCTCTTGTGTCGGGTGTCATCATGACATTTTGATTTTTGAATGCATTTAGTTATTCTCTATTATGACATCAATGTGTTATGATGATTCCTTTCTCGTTACGCCTTGCGTTTCTGCCTTGGCGAGGTGTAATAGTTTGGTGTCAGAGCCATCGGTTATAGAGAAGTAGGTGATTTGACCTAGACTATAACCTAAGTACCTTCATATGGTTGCATAATAGGAACTATGTGTGCTATTATTTATGTATTTTTCATTTTCATATTTTCTCTGAGTTTTATCTCGACCTACGGGCTACTCGGTATTAGAAGACCCAAAATAGGAGCCAATTAAGGAGGAGCCTCTTGAGAAACTAAAGGAGGAGGAGTAGTTTGGAAGTCGGAGGAGAGGCCGACTCATATCTCCTATCAGATGCTCGTAGCATGCCTGGACCTGCAAAGTTGGGTGACTCTTGCGAAGGTAAAGTCAAACCCAAGTGAGGCCCAACATAAGCTTATCTTGTCTTTTACCTTGAAGCGTTACTATTATCAATGATTTCTTTTGGATATTTCATATTTTGGGGCACTATGAGACTTTTGTTTTCTTTCTGTCATTTTGGTTTTATCTTTATATATATAAATATTGCTTTGATGGAACATGGTGTTTGTGTCATATTGGGGTCGTGTAAGATGTGCTATGTGGCTTATGTATATATTTGTACATTATCATTGAGCCGCGTAGTCTTGATAGTAAGTATACGTGTGAAAGGATGCAATTATAATTATGGTGGCCAACATAATTATAAAGGCATCACATACGTGGACTTGTGACCATGATTGCATTGATTGGTGTTTACTTGATTAGTGGTTGTATAAGATGTTGTGTTATGTGCGGTTGTATTTTGAATAGTTGCGTAGTCAGTAAGTTTCCCGTCTATCTAACATTTACGAATATTCTGGATACTTCTTGTTACTACTATTACGATTATTAAGGTTGCTCGTTTGCTCGATTATTCGTTCAGATGTCTAACTCTCATTGTAGCATTCCTTGTTCGTACCATGCCAGTACAGATATTCTATCTTTCCCATTTAACATCTTGATATGTATTGGTTATTCGGATCTGCTTCTTTTGGCTATTAGTACATTTCATTAAATCTTCCTTGCATTGATTATTGGTACAAATATCTAATTTTTCTTTCAAGCACTAATTGTTCATAACAAATTAGTGCGGATATTTACTCCCTTCTTTTATAGATCCTTTGGTTTTTGTAACATGTTAGTACCGATGCTTCTCCATGTTTGTTCTTTTGATCGTTAGTATGGATGAGTCCTTACGTTCTTCATTTGGTTCATGATGTCTTTGCATGGATTTCACTTATTCGTGTTCGTTCGACTATTATTCTGAATATATGTGTTATCCCAAAAGCTTAATCTATTTCACAACATAAGCTATACCAATAAGCAAAAAGCTAGAAAGATAGAAAGAAAAGTTGGAAGAT
>BQNB010193348.1:0-11543 GCA_026074375.1 Tanacetum coccineum
TATCGTCCATTCCAGTCACGTATTCGGGTCCAAACTTAATGGTGTCCCTATAAAACCCTTCTTCTAAGTCGGATGGCTTCCTACATCCTATATCATAGTCATCTTCACTAAGTATTATTCTAGAGGACAATAAATCATAACCTTCGATAGACAATTCGCTCATTTCTGGGTCCTTATATGGCGTCTTAAAGGTGATCTCTTTAGTTCCGTATGTGAAAGTCATTAAACCGTGTTTCCTATTTATAGCTAGGCAGGCAATTTCAAGGAAGGGTCCTCCAAAGATCACATGGGACAAGCTAGGGTCGATGTTAGTCTCAATATTTTCCAAAATGGTGAAATCTATGACGTAACTCATACTTCCTACAAATACGTGCATGTCCCTTCCTAATCCTATGAAATTTCTTCCCCTATACTCATATCTATTCTTTCTAATAGAGTTATAATATGCTAAGGACATGAGGTTCATGGGTAGGTCAACATCAATATAGGCGTTAGCCGTGAATTTATGACCTATCATGCAGGGAATTTTAAGGTTGCTTGGGTCACCCTTTTTATCCTTAATTAATGATTCATAAACCGATTCCTCACTTGTGTTAACTAAATCTAGAGGTTCCTCAATGTCTATCTATTCAATTCCCTCGTCATCCTTGTTAGGCCCTAGATCATCAATAGCAGTTATGTCTTTCCGCTCTAGTAGTGGCGTATATCCTTGCTCTTCAACGTATGTAATGGTGTTGGTGTGATCGGGGTCGCCTTCTCTTTCTCGCTCTTATTCCTTAGTCGTGTTATCACGGGAGTCATTTTGTTGTTTAGGATGTATTTTGATGGTGTTGATCGAACCATGGATATGGGTTGAGCATTGTGGGTCTTCAGTTGGGTAAGAACGAGAAGAAAAAACTGAAGAAACACTCAGTTTTGGGTTCTTAACCGTGTCGCTAGGGAGTGCTCCTGCTATTCGATCGGTGATTGCCTTCAACATTGTGTCAATTTTGTTGGTCATCTCGCCTTGTTGTTGTTTGAAATCGGCTTCAAACTTGGACAATCTATCATCTTGAGATGCCATGAAGTTGGATACCAATCCTTCTAGATTTGATTGATTGTTTACACTTTGAGGATTATTGTTGAAGGGAAGGTTTAGGATCGAATTTTGCTCATTACATACTCCACTCCTCTTCTCTTGTCCTCCTCGTTCCTAAGGTAGACCGATTTTGTGTGCTTTTTTTCTAAGTCTGATAATGAGTTGTACTGTTCTATCTTATGGGGCATTTTATAGGCAATTTCATCGGTCCTATTTGTGAACCTCACTACTCCTTCAGGTGGATCATGAGTCATGTTGGATGTATCAACAAAGGGTTTTCCTAGTACTACTTGCGAAAGCCTAGGGTCTATGATTGAGCTAATATCCTCAACAATCATGAAGTCCGTGACATAAGTGAAATTCCCAACGAAAACATGCATTTCTTTAATCCTTCCTGTAAAATTGCTAACTCTTCTATCTGAATTTTCCATAGGGCCGAGTTTTCCTTTCATGATCCAATTATACATCATTCGGGTCATGATATTTAGAGGGGAGTTAAGATCAATGTAGGCTTTCTCCACATGTACATGTCTAATGTTGCATGGTATTTTAAGGTTTGATGGACATCCTTCATAATGATGGGGTTTCTTAGGAATATCGAGGGGATGGGGCCACATATGAGATATTTATGATATCCAAGCTCGCTTCGAGTTGGGAACGTATCAAAATAGTCCACCTCCAATCCTCCTGCTTTGGGTTCCTCCTTGCGGGAATCGTCATTCTTCTTAACTATCTCAATAAACATCACGTCGCCATCGTCCTCTTTGGTGCAAACAAATTCTGTGCTGGATAATTGGGGGGCCAAGCCGAGCGATTTGAAAAATGAATTGAGTTTATGAACTTTGTCGGTGATGAACAAAACGGATGGATCAAGTGATGCAGAAGGGTTGGTATTGGTATTTTCCGGGCTATCCTTCTCTTCTTCCCCACTCTCTGTTGGCTCATCATCATAGGAGTCGCTTTGTTGCTTGAGATGGATTTTGATGGCGTTGATCGAACCATGGATATGGGTTGAGCATTGTGGGTCTTTAGTTAGGTAAGAACGAGCAAACAAAACTGAAGAAGTACTCAGTTTCGAGTTCTTAACCGTGTCGCTAGGGAGTGCTCCCGCTATTCGATCGGTGATGACCTTCAACACAGTGTCGATTTTATTGGTCATCTTGCTTTGTTGTTGTTTGAAATCGGCTTCAAACTTGGACAATCTATCGTCTTGAGATGCCATGAAGTTGGATACCAATCCTTCTAGATTTGATTGATTGTTTACACTTTGAGGATTATTGTTGAAGGGACGGTTTAGGATCGAACCGTTAGGTTGGAACCGATTAGGTGGGTTTGAAAAATTATTTTTCAAAATTTTGGGGTTGTCTCCACCTAAGGTTTGGGTGACTTTTCCATGACGGATTGTAGGTGTCACCAAGATTGTTTTGCTCAGGCTTAAAAGTGTACCACTTACCTCCCGCTTCGTCGGTACGCGAGGATGCATATTCAACAAAGGCTTGTTCGGGATCTTTCATGCAATACTGAGTGTTTTGGGGACCACTACAGATTTCACATGAGGTAGTGATTTTGTTCACTTGAGTAGGTTGTGTCAAAGCAAGATGAGCTTCCATCAAGCGTTGAACTTGATTCTCAACCTCGATGAGGTGACGGTCAAATGTACTCAGGACATCTTGAGGCAAAGAGATTGCCTTGACCGGCTTGACGAAATCCCTTGGGTCGTTCCAACTTTTGTTGTCATAGAGGGCTAGGTCCTCTAATAATGCCCAAGATTCATTGGCGTTTCTGTCACGAAGCTTACCACCGGCCGATTGGTCAATGGTTCGTCTTTTGATGGGATTAACATGGTCATAAAAGATTTGGGCTTGGAGCCAAAGATCGATGCCATGATGAGGGACTTTTTGGAGTAAGTCTTTAAAATGAGTCCATGCTTCAGATAGAGATTCTCCATGATGTTGTTGGAACATCAAGATATCGTTACGGAGTTTTGCAGTTCTTCCTGGTGGAAAGAATTGAGCAAGGAAACGATTAGTAAGATCCTCCCATGTGGTGATGGATCCTGCTGGAAGACGTTCAAGCCAGTTGCTAGCTTGATCAAGAAGGGAAAATTAAAATAAACGCTGGCGTGTTCTTTTCTTGTTTTCACTGTCAAGGTCAAGTGAGTCCACAAATTTTAAGAAATCCTTGAGGTGTTGGTTTGGATCCTCGGACAAAAGTTCGTGGAATGATCATCCGTTTTGCACCAACCGGATGGTGTCGAAACGAAGAGGTACCACGTTGTTCCCCACAGGGAGCTCAATGGTATTCTTGTAGCCCTCGTGGCTAGGTTTGGAGTAATCTCCAAGAGTATGGGTTGGATTCGCGTCTCCCTTGGTGGTTGACGAGAATGGATTACGAAACAAATAACACAAAGAAAAGATAGACTATGAGAAAGCTAATGTACGGAATTAAATTCTCACTTGAAAGGATTCAAGCGAGTAGAACTAAGTTAAACTATGATCGAAACCTAACTATTCCCTACGCAGCGGCGCCAAAAACTTGATGTGAGGGTTGCGAAGACTTCACAAGGAGTTTTACAATCCCCTAGGCAGTATACCTAATTGTTGTAGTGTAGTATAGGCAAGAATAGGGAGTTGTTATCGTTCTCTAGGGGAATAGGTTGGGAAGGCTTGATCACGGTCTAACAGAATTCTAGAGGTTGAGAGAAGATTATTTTTATATTTTTATATTTTATGAAAGCAGGTAAATCTATGGTTTGAGAGGTTGGTTTTTTTAACTAATTATTAAACTAATTTATAATCTATGCTACTGGTGATAACTTTTATGATAAGTAAATGTATTTACCTAATCATGCACTACTCCTCAGATTGCTTCTCCTAGATCCGTTGCTTTGTCACACTTGTGATGATCTGTGTAAGTATTTCCTAGGTCATGAACGGATTACACGAACCCACCGTCTATTTAATATTCTGTTAAGGCAACGCATAAGTAAGGTAGTATGAAGACTATTACAAGGCCCCTAAGAGTATATTAAATGCATGTGAAATAACTTAAGAGGGATCAACCATATAGTGGGTAAGGTAGTATGAAGACTGTTACCGATGGTATCCTATCAACACTACTCGCGTTTCCCTAGACATATCAACAGCGATACAGACAAAGGCTGGTTTTCTAAAGCCTAACTCGCACATTCATCGACAAGAAGCAACATCAAAAGGATCTACAACCTAAGTTCCATGCAATCATAGATAAATACAAAGGAGGGTTTAGCCTCGCATGTTATAAATGAAGCAAGAGTATAAATTAATCAAACAACACATAGACATATTGAAAGATTAAAGATAAATAACCTTACTTGATTAAAACATGGATTCAAGGTAGTACAATAGGGTTTTGAGGCCCTAAAAATAACCTATAAAGCTCCTAAAACGACTAGGGTTCGTCTCCCTAGGGTTATACAAAATTATCCCCAAAGTTGCACACTAAAACCCTAAAAACGAATTTATATTTATAGAGTTGTCGACGCGACAATGTCATTTTGCAATCCTGACGCTGTCGCCAAGTAGACGATTCTAGATCCTCTTTAAGTTGGCCATGTCCTAACGCAGTCGCCATATTCCTGACGCCGTCACTAGATTGATCACGACGGCGTTGCTTTATGCCTGCGACGCCGTCTCCAACCACTATTTGCAAAAGTCATCATGAGATTTGGTGTAGGTCCGTAATCTTGTCCGTTTCTTCTCCAAATGAGCCCGAGTCTATGTATTTCCTCCAAAAGCCATCTAAGTGCTAAAAACCTAAAAACAAACGATTAAGCACATAATCTGGGTATATTTGCATGATTTAGGGGGTTAAATGACCTCGAAATAGTGTATAAAATGACACCTCATCACAATTGCACTTTTTGAATCGCAGTACATTAGAATCTTGGTGTAACGATATCCATAATCTAGCAGTTGCGTTCTCATCCAAATGACTTGTACGCAACATGCAGACAAAGATGCGTACTCCTCTTCCGTAGTTGACATAGCTGTACAATTATGTTTTTTTGACGACCAACTGACTAGCTTGTCACCTAGAAATGGAATTCCCCCAGATGTGCTCTTGCAATCAATACTGACACCTTTCCATTACATCCAATAAACCATAAACAAATACCAAACACTCCACATCTTAAAACCCCCCCAATAAACATCAATATAAAATCTTAACCATCCTAACCAAATCCACAAAATCTTATAAACACTAATTTCTATATCACATCACCTATTCCACCCCCCATAAACCCTTACCACAAATTATCAAAACTAAACTACCAATCTAACACCTCAACCACTCACAAATTAAAATCACCAAATTTACATACCAATTAATCAAAATTATACTACATACTACAATTATTACAACATTTCCACCCTCCAACACCTATTTACTTTACTACCAAAGAGAGTACGAGAATTAGGGATATATCATCTATCTATCACTCAGTAGTTCACATCATACCTCTTTCTATCATTTTCTTTTAAATTAGGATTATCAGGTAGACACTCACTCTTAATATATAAAGTATCTCTCTCATAAGAGGATTTTGAAACATTGGACTATAGCAGTTTTCCTGTGTGTGAGCTATTCTAATATTAATGTTATTACAGATATTTTATATGCTCTATGTGTAAAGGTGTTTTCTTCGCCTCGAGTTCTTTATCGTGTGTAACTCTCTATGTTGTATACGTCTATGTTGTGTGCTTCTATTCCACTTCTTATCTTTATTGCTAACACACCCCGCCTTATCCGTACACTCCAAGAGAGATATAATGAAACCTCCCCACCAATGGAACTCTTGTGTGAGATCTGTGTAGGAGAGAATCTAATGTAGATTTATATGAGAGTTATGTATTATATATACACCCAGACTTTGATGTTAAATGTTGACATTGAGTTTTGTTAGACTCGAGATCACACACTCACGCAACCTCAGATTCAATCCAACCAACCATCCCTCTCTCTGATCTCTCTCAGTATATAGACACAGATCTTTTGTTTCTTTTGAGATTTGCATCGCTAAAAACAACTGTGTGTGTTTTAATGATATGAGTGTAGGTGTGGAATTTGCTGTAGCTATTGGTGTACTTATGGAATCACAGCCATCCATACCATGCTTTTTAAGAAGCTCCAAAGTGTATTATGATTGGTTAATGAAGATTTTACAGGGGGATTGATGAACCTGAAGTCCTAAGAATAACTTCATCTCACCCATCATTGACATTTCAAAATTATCTTTTTATTAGTTTTGCAAATCTGTTTGAGAAAACTAGATTTGTTGAACCAAAAATTATGTCATCGACATATATTTGAACTAATAAAATATCATCCCCGTGTCTTCTTATGAATAGTGTTGGATCCACAATACCTTTTGTGAAATGGTGGTCAATCAAGAAGGTGGAAAGCTTGTCATACCATTCTCTGAGGGCTTGTTTGAGACCGTACAAAGCTTTCTTTAGACGATAAACGTGGTTAGGAAAGTTTGGATCTACAAAACCATTAGGCTGACTTACAAAAACTTCTTCTTTCAGTGGACCATTGAGGAATACAGTCTTAACATCCATCTGGTAAATAGTGAAGTTCTTGTGAGCCACGTAAGCCACAAACATTCTGACAGCTTCGAGTCGTGCTACTGGAGTAAAAAATTCCTCAAAATTTATTCCTTTTTGTTGACTATAACCCTTTGTAACGAGACGAGATTTATTTCGAATAACCGTGTTTTCAGCACCCGTCTTGTTTTTCCAAAGCTATTTGACCTTGATTACATTCTTGTCAGCAGGTCTTGCAACAAGTTCCCACACATCTAATCTTTTGAACTTATTAAGTTCATCTTGCATTGATTCAATCCAGCTGTGATCAAGCATAGCTTCTTTGATGTTGGTAGGTTTTGTAGTACTCACTGTTAGTGCATATATGCACATCTCTGCATCGGTGTTGAGACGTCATGTTAAAACAATCTTTGAAGTGTCACTAATCACTTGTTCAATTGGATGATTGTTAGTCTATCTCTCAGTGAAGCGATGTTTTTGATGAAACTTGTGCATATTTGATGGGTCCTGGTAGTTTGAAGATGACTTGCCTTTTTCAAACTTAGGAGTTGCAAATGCATTTATGAAAGTGTTCCCATCAAGTTTTGCAACGTCTTCTTGAACTGACTCATCGGCATTATCATTCGAGGCTGGAGTTCTTGGTTCATTAGTAATTGGTTCTTTTGACGAGGATATAATTTAAGGAGCTTCATTCTCTTCAAAGATAATTGAAGAAGATGAAGGAGTGTCTTCTTTATCAAGAGTATTTGCAGCGGAATTATCTGACACTTCTAGAGATCTTGTCGCATAGTATTCTTCATATAGAGGACCAAACAAATTATGCAAGTCTTCTTTTGATGGTATAGAATTTGAGTCTTTTGATGAATCTTGAAAATTCGAGTAGTTGAAACCGGGTCTAGAATTGTTACATTCAGAAGCCATAACTGTGAGCTCATAAAATTTTACATGAATGGTTTCCATTATCTTTTTGGTTCGGCGGTTATAGATATGAAACCCTCTTGATGACTCACAGTAACCAATAAAAATCCTAATGTCAGCCTTTGGTTTCATTTTCCCAAGATCATCATGATTATTTATTGGATAACACATGGATCCAAACACATCAAAGTATTAAACATTAGGTTTTTTGCCCTTAGTCAGCTCATAAGGAGTTTTGTTGTACTGTGTGTGTATGATAGAGCGATTCTGAGTAAAGCAAGCAGTAGCAATAGCTTCGGCCCAAAGAAATTCTGGAGATTTTGAAAAGATAAGAATTGTACGGGCAGCCTCGACAAGTGTATGATTTCTTCGTTTAACAACGCCGTTCTGTTGAGGCGTTCGAGCTATCGAAGTATGATGTATAATGCCTAACTTTTCATAAACCTTTTGCAATTCCTCGTTCTTGAACTTAATTCCATTGTCAGACCGAACTTTCAGGACTTGAGCTCGTATATTTCGTTGAATCTGATTGATGAAATTGATGATCATGTCCAGAGCCTCATCTTTGGTGCGAAGGAAAAATACCCAGGTATATCAAGAATAATCATCTATAATAACCTAAATATATCGCTTGCCATTGATACTTTCTACCCTCATTGGTCCACATAAGTCCATATGAATTAATTCAAGTTTGGATTATGTGCTTGGAACCAACTTAGGTGGAAAAGTAGCTTTCTTACTCTTTCCTTGCTCACAGGCTGAACATAGGTGATCTTTATCACACTTAAACTTTGGATGCCCATCAACTAGATTTTTTTCATGAGTTGATTAATGGTACTAAAATTCAAATGAGAAAGTCTTCGGTGACATAACCAAGATTTTGTTGATGTAGCTTTAGACATTAAGCAAACTGGAGAAGAAGCTGCCAAATCAAAAATAGAGATAGTGTAGAGATTGGAATCACAAGAACCGGTAAGCAAATCTTCACCCTTTAAATTATGAACATAGCAAGTATTTGAACGAAAGGCTACTTCAAGATCTCCATCGCAAAATTATCCGACTGAGAAAATATTATGTCCTAGGTCCTCAACGTAGTATACGTGACATATCGTGAGATTGCCTTGAACATAGTCTCCATATGCAGTGATTGTTGCAAAGTGATCATAATCGAAGCGGACTGTTCTCATGAATTTCTCAACGAAATTTCTTAACAGTTTTAGATTACCAGTCATGTGCTTCGAGAACCCGCTATCAATAATCCAAAGGACAAGCTGGATCACCTGCATCACATAAAACAAACACAGATGAAGAGTGGACGGTTTGACTACCCATTACTGAGTGGTAACTGATGTTTTTGAGTTAGTTCTAAGGTTAGCACTACTCTTTGAAACACTTGGTGTTGATTGTGCAATTTTACTTTTGGGTGACCAATTAAAACTTGATTGGGTTTCAAACCATTTTGCCACTTCCTACTTGTTGCAATTTTGTTTTTCATGTAATTGCTAAGTGTCCTACTTTAACTAGATTTTGGAGATAGTGGTGATGCACTAGAGACCTTATTTGTTGCTGTTGGGGTTTTAGCAACACTAAACCTAGATTTTACAACTACAGAGGTAGCTCCTAAATTCCTAGATTTTGTTGCTACGGGGGAAGTAAATAAGGCTCTTTTTACCCTAGAATCTGCAGACAAAGCATAATGAGCAACACACTTATCATGAGAAATCATAAAAACATTTTTACCATAAGAAACACATACAAGATTCAAACCATCATTAACGAACATATCAAATAACCAAAAAATTATATCAACCCTCTTCTAAAAGAGTTTTCCTTGTTCTTTTTAAGTTATCATGATAAGTGTGCGATGACCGGTCAGTTCCTACACCAAGGTAGGAGGTTAGTGATCCACCCTAGTACCCATTGGAATCCATCATGAACATGTAATCTATTAATTAGGCAACTAGGTCCAAACCACCGTACTACCGAAAAACCCGGGTTACACGATATCAAAGAAATATCTAACGAAACCCAATATTAAAACAGGAAAAAGCATAACAAAAGTAAATTCAAAACTAGGCCAGCACATTAAGTGCTTAGCCGCTCATGTAACGGAAACCACAGTAATGGGATTAAAGAAATCTATATTTGTAAAACTCCTAATTCTTACATGATTCGTAATTTTGAACGATTAAATACAAAAGTAAGTAAAGTGTGATCTCCCATGGACTCCAGGTGGAATTCTTTGAAGGTTGGAAGCCTTTGTCGCCTCTCTAATTGGCCGTGGAGGAAGTGATGTTCGAATAGCTTGAATGAGGCCTCTATTTATAGATATGGAACATGTTACGGTGTAACCAATAAATGTATTACGCCGTAACCATCATACACAACATTCCATATTTAAGCAGCTGTTACGGCGTAACCAGATATGGTGTTACGCGTAACCTCTATAACTTCTATATGTACGTATCTTCTTTCCATATTTATTGATCTTCATAGTTACGTCGTAACTGGATAAGGTGTTGCGCCGTAACTATAACTTTGACAAGATTTCCTTCCAAATATAGGATTACGGCGTAACTAGATATGGTGTTACGCCGTAAAGTCTTCCTTGATCTTCGTACTTGCTTAATTTATGTTACGGCGTAACTATTTTTGGTGTTACGCCGTAACATTCTTCAGAATTTACATTTTATGTCATTTTTCCCTTGTTTCTTGTCACTTTCCTGCATTTCACCTGAAAACTACAAAACAATGATAAAAAAAAAAAAAAAAAAAAAAAAAAAAAAAAAAAAAAAGAAAATATCCATTTTCATTGTAGTGAAACATTTGCCAGGTATTTTCGGGGTCTTTTACCACTCAAAAAGTATAATATTTGATTTATCATATACACCCCACATGATCTACTCGCCTTCACGTATAACCTGTGTAAATCATTCATAAAAAATTTCTCATGAGTAATAACTTCAAGAAATTAATTTTATAAAACTCTTTATGTAGAAAACATCAAAAGCCAAAACACCTTACGAAAAGGGGATAAAAAGTCACTCAAACTCTCCACTATCTAAGTGTTTCATTTTCAGGGTGATCGCTCAATTACACAGTCATAGCATGTATTCTATCATAAGCTTAGAAAGTACATAAATCTACACCAGTTAGAATTAGGGTCTAAATAATTCTTGAAGGCAACAAGGGTAATATGGTTTTAAAGGATGATAAAGGGTTAGGATAGACATGGGATACACATTTAAGGGCTATGTATATAAAAACACAAAATAAATAGTCTAAAATAATCTAAGGTTGTCATAACTAGCTACTATCCATCCATGGGTCCAAGAAACTAAATCTGAAAATTTGATCTTCAATAATGGGCTACTAGCTCCATTCTTCATAAGTATTTGGATGACTTGGTGCAATAATGGGTTACTAGATCTATTCTTCATAAATGAGATGCCTTGGTGCAATAATGGGCTACTAGCTCTATTTTTTTTATTTTGCACCATCTTTATATTTTTAGCACATGGGTAGCTTTTTGTTGCACCCTCTTTTCTTTATTTTCTTCATGATAAATATGCAAATGCTACAGGAGTTTATATCTTTAATTATTGCCCCTGCAACATCCGATATTATACGCACATCCCCTCACTTGAGATAAACAACGTCGAAAGTGGTGATACAGAGGGGTCTTTATAGATCATAACTGATTGGTCTTCCACGAAGGCATATAATTTTTGTTCCCATTCCCCTAAACCATGGACTTAAGTAGCCAGAGATTTCAACACGAAGAAAATAAAGACTACAGGGTAGGCTAAGGTGAAATGGAGTAACGAAACATATAAAGTAGTGGTGAAAACATAGATTGGCTCAACATAGGTGATCTAGGGGTATCTTGCACTAATAATAAGTGCAACAAAATGGTTTATCACGGGAGGTCGATAAGTCAGTGTAACAAGTCGATAAAC
>BQNB010193349.1:0-11543 GCA_026074375.1 Tanacetum coccineum
CATTAATTATGTAACATTATGTAACATCAATTATGTAATTATGTACTTGTCCTTGCCCTTATGGTCGTTAGTCTTTTCCGTTAAATACTTAACGACCGTTAAATGTTTACGTGTAAAATTAACAAATATATTATTTATTAATTGTTAACTCGTAGTGAGTGCAATCCCGTGATCTTGAGTTCGATCCTAACACACATCTATTAATTTATCATCCATAAACTAACAGAATCAACAAAATCTGAGTTCGTATGACCGAGTTTTGACCAAAACAGTTGACAGGTGTCGGGAGATCTTTATCTTGAGTTATTTATTCGTTTTCTTCCATGACACATTCCAAGAACCTACAATGACAAATATATTCTATTCTATACCAAAATTTCTTATATTTAACCAATAAATATACATAAAAGCATAGATAACGCATATATAAATATGTATAATTTGAGCGTTATTAAGATTAAAGTGAACTATTGCTCTTTACTTGTCACACCCTGTCATAGGCGGAAACACAGGAATGCAACATAATGATCAATCATAACACAAGATACATAATAGAGAAAACTAAAATGCATTAATAAAAGTGTCATGATGACCATCAACCTCAAAACTACCTTGAGAGATGTCCCATCCAAGAACACAACACATAGTCGCCAATTATTACAATCATAAGCCCATGCAGGGGTCCATTCAATCTTAAACCTTAATCCTTAAGGAAACTAATCCATAACATACATCAAATGCAAGACTTCTCAAACAAGATTCCTACGGGATTCTCTAAAAGTCTGCTACATGCACCACAACCTTAATGATCATTAAATTCACTTGAAAATGATACTCAAAAATGTCAACAATAATGTTGGTGAGCTCATAGGTTTGATTTAAAACCCAGTCGTTGTGCCAATATTTTTAAACAGTGGATAATTGTGCAATATGACAGTGAATATATGCAAACAAACCCATGACTTAGCATCCTTATTAATCTTGTACGATGACCTAGCATCCCCGCTAGTCACCAAACTAGCATATACCAATGCTCTTGGAGTCGCAACTCTGATATGTCACTTACGCACCTAAAGGGCCTGCCAGCTGGAGCACTAGATTAGGGCAGGACCACACAAGACATGGCAAATCCTTGCCAATCACATACATTGCTGTACACCTGGATGCATGCAAGTATAATCAAACCACATAATATTCACATAGCAATCATAAGCACATAATTGTCCCAAAACAAAACCACGTTTCGCACAGTTCAAAAAGTAGTTCAAAACACATTTGAGTATCATTTTCCCCCAACGGAAAAGATTTAAAAAAAGTGGGGCTACGAGAACTCACCTCAAGCAAAAGTCTCAACTAGCCAACTCAAAATCACACAAGCAAATGCAATGACATCCGAACACGACCTAGTCCAATTAATGTTCTACTTAGATACTCATTTTCAAAACAGTTTTCAGGTTTGATGCATAGAGGTCAGAAACGCATTGTACAATTATTCTTAACGTTTTTAGTGGTGTGATGGTTGACAACTTAACTCCAAAAATATTATACTTCAAACTCATGCCTTAGTATAGTATATACTTATACATGCATAGAGGTTAGACGCATGTTGTACGGTTATTTAAAATCGTTTTAATGGGAGGGGGGGGGGGGGGGGGGGGGGGGGGGGGGGGGGGGGGGGGGGGGGGGGGGGGGGGGGGGGGGGGGGGGGGGGGGGGGGGGGGGGGGGGGGGGGGGGGGGGGGGGGGGGGGGTAAGGGGGAAAGGGGGTGGGGGGGGGGGGGGGGGGGGGGGGGTGGGGGGGGGGGGGGGAAGGGTGGTGGGGGGGGGTGAAGGGGGGGGGGGGGGGGGGGGGGGGGGGGGGGGGGGGGGGGGGGGGGGGGGGGGGGGGGGGGGGGGGGTGATGTTGACGACTTAACTCCAAACGATATCATATCCCAACTCATATCTCAGTACTTACACTATTTAAGTAAAACAGTTAAGTAATATAAGTAAATTCTTATAATAAATACTTATACACACACACACACACACACACACACACACACAGGAAAACCCTATATTTATATATATATATATATATATATATATATTATATAATATATATATAATATAAAAAATATATAACTGATAAGTCCATTCGATACACTTAGTTATCAAAAATCCATTCGGTACTCTTAATTTCTATTAATTCATCATTTAAGTTATAAGAAACGAGGCGTTTAATTATAGTAAACAATTTAGAAAAGTTTCAAAAAATATAATTTTTGTCTTTTAGTCGACTTATTAAAATAATAATATTTTATTATTTTTTAGAAAATCGCGTTTTTAGTAAAAAATTTAAGTATAGACTTTTTACCCGCACGTTTATACAGCATTTTCTAAGGTTTTAAACATTAATTTCAAACAATTTTTCCACTAATTCACCATTTTCCAATAAAATGCCAAAAATCTATATTTTGCAATGTTCACCAAAACGTATTTCCCAAACGACTTCCAAAATAAATTCATAAACATGTTTCGCTTTCCAAAAGTCTGTCAAATCTTTTAAAATGACTAGTTTATGCTTATTGGGCTTTAAGGCCCACTAAGGGTTCATTAAGGTTTTTATGCATCCAATATACGTTCTAAGCCCAAAACCAAAGTTCATTAGTATACATAAGCTCAAATCAATAAGTAAGTAAGTGACCTGGACCATAATAAGTCTCCAATAAGCCACGGCTTATGGAGCACTTATTGGGCCGTGAGCTCATAGGCTCCAAAATCTATATATTAAGCTTAAAAATAAGCTAATAAGCTACGTATCGTATTTGGTTATCACCATAAGCTATAAAAATACTCCACAAAAATATGACGTACTAGGGTAATAACCAAAAATACTTCCACTAACATCCTTGTGGTTTTCGAACCATAATAAGCCTAAAATAAGTCGAAAAGTGCTTATAAATAAGCTAAATAAGCTATTATCCAAAATAAGCTAATTAGCAACAAATGTTTTCCAACCATCACAACCACAATATTACAACTAACAAAACCTCATTTTCCTTTCCTTTTATTTTTGAACCAAACGCCCCTTTTATCTTTTCATTTCACTTTCGAGTTTTGATTTTTACGACGATCAACTTGTACAACTAACATCTATGCATCATAAGGTATTCAAAAGTACAAAAATATTTGAAATAAGATGACTTACAAAAATCGTCACTTTTGAACAAAATCGACACAAACCAAACAACCCAAACGTTGTTTAAATGTTAACCGTGCACTAGAATCAACCCGGAAGTACCCAAACTCTCATGTTTTTGATCAAATTTCAAAAATTATAAGTGTGTGTGTTATGTCCGGACGAACCAAGAGAGAAAAAGGAGAGAAGTGTGTGTGTTTTGATTTTGAAAATCATATGAAATGTGTGTGTTGGGATACATAAAAAATGTATATAGTACTAGGGATGGACCATGTAGCTAAAATAATGCCTCCTTGTCCCCTACTTGAGCTCAAAACCGGTTAGGGTATCCTAGGGGCTCGAGTGTCTTTGTTTTTATGTCGGGTTTACTCAAAACTTAAAAACCGTGATCATAATATATTTCCCGAAGTTACTTAGCATTTTTATTCATCTTAAAAATACTTTTCTAATGACCTAGAGTATTTACACGACATATTTCCATTTAAAATTCACCAAAACTCATTTTGAACATTATCGGACGTGTCGGGACTCATTTTCGGCATTTCACGCTATTCACGGGTTAAACCACCAAGAACATAAATAACATAATAATACCCTCTAAAAAGGATTAGCATACACCATATAACCATAAATCACCTCAATCTCATAAATCCACCACCGTCAACACGGTACATATTATAATAAAACTGACAAACGTCAAATAGTCAAATGACCAATATTAGAATATTCAAAACACAAAAAGGGCAAGGGTCACATTCTACCCCCCTTAAAAGAATTTCTCCCCTAAAATTCAACTACTTATCAGCACTAAACAGATGCGGATACTTAAGTTTCATTTGATCTTCACGTTCCTACGTGAGTTCAGGTCTATGTTTCTAATTCCACCGAACCTTGACGATGGCAATTCTACTCCGCTTTAACTTCTTGAACTCGCGTTCCAATATTTCCACAGGTTCTTCCACAAAATTCAACTTAACATCAACTCGGATCTCATCTAAAGGTACTTGTAGTGTTGGATCAGCCAAACACTTCTTAAGGTTCGACACATGGAATGTGTCATGAACACCATTCAACTCCTTAGGAAAATCTAACTAATAGGTCACTCGGCCTACCTTCTCAATGATCTCAAAAGGTCTAACAAACCTAGGTGCTAGTTTCCCCTTCTTCCCAAAGCGTACCACACCTTTCTAAGGCGATACTTTGAGAAAGACATAGTCACCTAAGCTGAACTCTAGAGGCTTCCTCCTCTTATCGGCATAAATTTTCTGGTGATCACACGCAGCCTTAAGTCTATCCTTAATCTACGAGATCTTCTCAGTGGTTTCTTGTACTAACTCAGGTCCTATCAACTGACCCTCTCCAACCTCAGCCTACATAATCGGGGAAAGACACTTTCTACCATACAAAGCCTCAAATGGTGCACATCTCATACTAGAATGATAACTATTGTTATACGAAAACTCAACTAATGGAAGGTAAACATCCCAACATCCCCTGAAGTCTAGGATGCATGTCCTAAGCATGTCTTTCAAAGTCTAAATTATAAGCTCACTCTAACCATCGGTCTGAGGGTGGTAAGCCGTACTCATGTCTAATCGGGTTCCTAATGCCTCTTGCATTGACTGCCAAAAACTCAAGATCGACACACCATGCCTAGCAACAATCTCATTCAGATAGATTCTAGTTAACCTATCCATCTTATAATCCTCACGCATAGGTAGAAAATGAGCAGACTTAGTCAATTGGTCTATAATGACCCAGATTATGTCATGCCCACTACTAGTCCTTGGTAACTTAGTCACAAAATCCATTGCTATCCCTTCCCATTTCCATTCAAGAATCTCAGGTTGCTAGAGCAAGCCAGACGGCCTTTGATGCTCAGCCTTAACCTTCAAACAAGTCAAACACCTACTCACATAAACAGATATATCCTTCTTCATTCTTGGTCACCAATACCTGTCTCTAAGGTCATAATACATCTTATCGGCTCCTGGGTGTACAGAGTACTTTGACTTATGGGCTTCGTCCATTATCAGGGTTCTCACATCACCCTTCAAAGGAACCCATAATCAATCTAGGTAGTATAATGCTCCATCATTCCTAAGTTCAATCATCTCATATGAACCTCTCTACAATCCTGCAGACTCATTAGACGCCTCCTTCTGAGCCACCAGTATCCTATCCTTGATACTCGACTAAAGGGTCATATTTATAGCTCTAACTCTCTTAGGTTTCATTCTCTCTTTCCTACTCTGTGCATCAGCTACTACATTCGCCTTACCAGGATTTTAGCGAATTTCGCAGTCATAATCACTAAAAAGCTCTATCCAGTGATGCTGACGCATGTTCAATTCCTTTTGGCTAAAGATATGATGGAGACTCTTATGATCGGTATATATGACACTCTTTGTCCCATACAAATAATGCCTATAAATCTTAAGCGCAAACACAACGGTGCCCAATTCCAAATCATGGGTGGTGTGATTCTTCTCATGAGTTTTTAACTGCCTAGATGTGTAAGCTATCACCTTACCTCTTTGCATCAACACACAACCTAGTCCTAATCTGGACGCATCACAATATACCATAAAATCTTCTGGTCCATCGAGGAGAGCTAAAACAGGTGCATTACATAACTTATCCTTTAAAGTTTGAAATGCATTCTCCTATTCCTCACCCCATTTAAAGGTCTTACTTTTCTGAGTCAAGACAGTAAGCGGCTTAGCTATCTTATAAAAGTTCTTAATAAATCTACAATAATACCCTTCCAATCCTAAGAATGAACGAACCTCAGACAGAGTTCTAGGGGCTTTCCAATTCTTAACAGCTTCAATCTTACTAAGGTCTACATGAATACCACCTCTATTAATCACATGTCTAAGAAATTGTACTTCTCACAACCAGAATTCACACTTAGAAAACTTAGCATATAGTTTCTCCTCCTTGAGTAATTCTAAAACTAACCCTAGGTACTCTTCATGCTCTTCCTGGGTCTTAGAGTAAATCAAGATATCAACAATGAACGCTATCACAAACTTGTCTAGATACGGCCTACATACTCGGCTCATTAGGTCCATAAATACTGTTGGTGCGTTAGTCAGACCAAAAGGCATTACTGTAAACTCGAAATGTCCATAACGAGTTTTAAATGTAGGCTTTGGAATGTAATCCGCATGCAATCTCAGTTGATGGTATCCAGACCTAAGTTCTATCTTAGATAAGTAATGTGATCCTTGAAGTTGGTCAAACAGGTCATCAATCCTAGGGAGTGGATAACGGTTTTTAATGGTCAACTTGTTCAACTCTCTATAGTCAATACACATCCTAAAGGATCCATCCTTTTTCTTAACAAACAATACCGGTGCTCCTCAAGGCGATGAGCTTGGTCGAATGAAACCTTTGTCTTGGAGTTCCTTGAGTTGACCCAACAACTCCTCTAATTCAGAAGGTGCTAAATGATAGGGAGATTGCACTACCAGTATTGCTTTAGGGACTAACTCAATCCTAAACTTAAGTTCCCGAACAGGCAGCAATCTAGATAGGTCATCAAAGAATACCTTGGGCAAATCTCTCGCTATTACTATATCTTCTTGTTTCTTCTCTTTAGCCTTAACACTCATTAATTGTCTCATCTTCTCTTCCATTTTTTCTCCTAATACTCTAAGCACCTTGCCATCTGGTAGCGGTATCCTCAATACTTTCTCATGATAAATTATCTCAGCCTTATGGTCAGACAACTAATCCATTCCTATGATCAGATCAAAACTCCCGCTTCTAAAGGGTATCAAGTTAATGTCAAACACGTGACCTTCTATTTCTAGTTTGTACCCCCTAATAACTTTATCAATCTCTACTAGCTGCCCGCTAGCTATCTCAATCTCATAACTGAAACCTAAATCATTGGGCTCTATGTCTAACAGAGGTATGAAAGTAGTGGAAACAAAACTATAGTCGGCACCAGAGTCAAATAAGGTAGTGGCATAATGATCATTCAGAGTAAACATACTTGTCATGATGTTCGGGTCCTGGCGAGCCTCCTCTGCTCCCAACATGAATGCCCTACCTCTTCCTCGGTTCCTTTGGTTTCCATAACCCTGACCCTCATTGTTAGCTTAAACTTGGTTTGGAACGTTCCCTCCTGGTCCTTGTGATCGATTTAACCTAGGACAAGCTGGCTTGATATGATCGGTACTACCATACTCGTAACAGGCCCTAACAGTTGGGTTTCTAGTGTTGATGAGGTTCACATTCCTAGGCACCACTCTACAACCCTTAGCAAAATGACCTAGGCGGTTATAGTTGAAACATGTGCGACAAGGCACCTCAGGTGGATGGTGCGTGTTACAGGTGGTACACTTGGGTACCGTACCCGTGTTTTTCTCCTGATAGGGTTGGTGGTTGTAGCATAGACATTTCCTGTCCTAGTCCTTTTGTTGTCATCTCTCACATTCCTATCCTTGCTAGGTTCTCCCTCATTTCCTCTCTTCTTATGGTTCTTTTTGATGGATCCATTCCTAAGGGCTTCATCATCAATGTTCTAGCTATCTTTATAGCCTTTTGGATGGTCTTTGGTCCGTTGCTGCCACCATTCCTCGAATTTGTGGAGCAAGGCCATACACATACCTTTCAATCCTCTTACCTTCCGGGGTTACTAAGTGAGGAACTAACCTAGCCAACTTATGAAACCTATCAGTATACACAGCATGGCCAGCCCCGACCATGGCATGATTCTACAACTCAGTTTCTAACTTTTGCATCTTATTACTTGGGCAGAATTCCTCTCTAGTCAAAGTCTTAAAGTCTTCCCTAGACATACCTACAGTGACTTCTTGACCTTGTGTGTGGATTTGAGAGTTTCACTACGTGAAAGCCTTACCAACAAATGAACCAGCAGTGTACTTTACCTTTTGATTATCCCTACACCCACTCATATCCTAAACTGACTCAATCTTCTCAATCCAACGGGTATACACTATAGCACCTCCCTTACCATTATACTCTTTCAGGTTACAAACTAAGAACTTCTTATAGGTACAACCCCTACTAACATCACCTCAGATGTTGTCATTGGCGGCATCACCGTTTTGATTCCTACCATTTCCTTGACCTTTACCTTGGTCACCTACTTAGGCTACAATAATGGGAAGTAAATTTTGCAACTGCTGTGCAATGATGGTGGAGAAGTCAGGGAATCCGTTAACACCATCATTCACCTCACTACCCTGACCACCTACTTGCCCACCTTGACCATTAATCCTACCATCACCCTGATCACCAGAATGACCCCTAGTTCTACCACCACCTCTACCAGCTCGTCCACCCGTTCCCCCTCCTCGTGATGCAGCAGCAGGCCGGCCAGCACTTTGAGTCGTCATCTATGGCGGCATTATCTACACAAGGGAGAACATGGTCAACGTTAGGTAGGAGAGATGGTCAACACATATAGGATAACTTAATATACTATACTACTCATAATACGGTCCTAAGGTGTCAACACCAATTTATGTGAACGATAATACTAAATACGAGTGAGTCATGATACGTTTATAACTATGTTGGCCACTGTATTTATATTTGTATCCTTTCCCAGTTGTACCCAGTATTAGGCTCACTCATTTCAATGAATGACTTAACTAATGTTATACCTTATATCCACATAAGCACGTATAAGCGGAAACCGCGCACATAGATCATATAATGCAACTATACGAAGGTTCCTAGGTTATAGTCTAGGCCAAACCACGTAATTCTCTATAACCTTGGCTCTGATTACCATTCTGTCACACCCCATCATAGGCGAAAACACATGAATGCAATATAATGATCAATCATAACACAAGATACATAATAAAGAATACTAAAATGCATTAATAAAAGTGTCATGATGACCATCAACCTCAAAACAACCTCGAGAGATGTCCCATCCAAGAACACATCACATAGTCGCCAATTATTACAATCATAAGCCCACGTAGGGGTCCATTCAATCTTAAACCCTAATCCTCAAAGAAACTAATCCATAACATACATCAAATGCAAGACTTCTCAAACAAGATTCCTACAGGATTCTCTAAAAGTCTGCTACATGCACCACAACCTTAACGATCATTAACTTCACTTAAAAATGATACTCAAAAACGTCAACAATAATGTTGGTGAACTCGTAGGTTTGATTCAAAACCTAGTCGTTGTGCCAATATATTTCAACAGTGGATAATTGTGCAATAAGACAGTGAATATATGCAAACAAACCCATGACTTAGCATCCCCGCTAATCATGTACGATGACCTAGCATCCCCGCTAGTCACCAAACCAGCATATACCAATGCTCTTGGAGTCGCAACTCAGATATGTCACATACGCACTTAAAGGGCCTACT
Organism: Tanacetum coccineum; assembly: GCA_026074375.1. NCBI lineage: Eukaryota > Viridiplantae > Streptophyta > Magnoliopsida > Asterales > Asteraceae > Tanacetum > Tanacetum coccineum. The sequence continues at coordinate 9,561 of BQNB010193349.1, forward strand.
AGCTGGAGCACTAGATTAGGGCAGGACCACACAAGACATGGCAAATCCTTGCCAATAACTGTTAACATTAGATTCACCCTTTTAACAACGAATCCGGAGGCTTGGTAAAATGGAAAAGAAAAGTAGCCATTGAATTAGAGAGAAAAGGAAAAGGATGGAAGATGTGTGTTTTTGTAGAGATAAAACACACACTTTTACACTTTACAAAAGTGAGCTTCACCCCTCCATGGAAGTATGGAGGGGATATTTATAGTCCTAATGACACACAACTATTGTAACTAGTCATTATTAGTCCCTACGTGTCACTCTATAAATAAACTAATGTAATTCCGTGTTTGTCACCATATTTTAAGGCTAACAATCTTCCTCCAATATGTGGACATATACGGAATTACTTACAATGTTCCTAACAAGTACAAATACAATTAAATAAAGTCTTCCAAAGCTAAAGTTGTCTTGTGAGTTCTCTTGGTCTTAAAACTTGTATTCCAGCTTGGATCTTCATTGTCTTTACTTGTTCTGGAACCATTGTAGTATGCATGTGTTGGATTAACTTTCCCCCAATTCATGATGCATGTCTTAAAAAGCTTTTTTCATAAACTCCTTTTTGTCGAAGTTTCTGAATCAGCTTCCCCCCAAACCAACATCCCTATCTTGAGCAGATTCTGAAACATTGATGTAGCTTGAACAATCTTCTGCTTGTCATCAAAGTGCACAGCAGAATTTTGTAGAAGTCAAAACATACCAACGACCACTGCTTCTTGTCATCAGGGCTTAGTGAATATTCGTTTGGGGGTGCATGCGAGAAATTAGCATCTGTTCTTCTCATGTTTGCAGAATACTTCATAAACCATACTAAGTAAAGTAGTCTACACTACTTCCCCTTAGAAGTTGACATGGTAACATCAAAGTCAACTAAGTCTCGGATGTACACATTTTCCCCCATGATGGTTAGGAACTCTCAGAAGCATCATTGTCGTGTACGTTCATATACTCGAGAAGTTCTTGTCATAAGCACAAATCTTGATATACAAAAGAATCATTACCCTCTTGACTTCAGAAACTGTAGAGGAGATGAAGCAAGAATCAAGAACACTTGGTATAATCAAGGTCTTGTGAATGAATGTCATTGAAGATCTTTGAAGATTTTGCTCAGACTATGAAGTATCTTTGTCTTGGAATAGCACAAAAATACCTGTGAGAAGTGCTAATTACATCTCAACCTTTAAACTCTCTGGCTAACTTACGAACCTCTTATTCTGTAGGCTATTGTCGTGATCACATGGTGAAGTAAACCCGATATATCAAACATGAAACTGAAGTAAAATCCCCCAAATTTGTTACTTAATCTTACACTGTTGTTGATTGAAGAACGGTGTAGCAGAAAATCTCTAAGTACCTTATACCCAACATCAAAAGTATAAGAAGTACCACACCTCTTGAAATTATCCACATCGACATCTACATGTGACACTAAGTACTACAACGTAACTCCTTTAAGTGATAGTTATCCAGGTCTTCATCCAACCACCCCTTGACTTCTGGAAACTAGATAATCCAAGTCTTAATCGATAGAAAATAGAAGAAAGTATCGATGATGAAATAAGTAGACGCCTCTTTGAAATTCAACTTTAATCGCAAATAAGGGATACCAAATCAACTCCGTGATCACATGTCATCGTAATCCGAATCTCTAGCCATTTTGTCATTTAAGTGAATCTTTTCAGGATCATTTTGGGATTAAGTGTTGTTGTTTGTATGGTGTGTTGTTATGGTTGATTGTGTCTTATGAGTCTCGATTCTTGATTGTGATGTTTGTTTGTTGTTCTTGTTTTGATTATAATATTCCCAAATTTTTTTTTGGGAAATTAGGTTTTCAAAACAAGGGTTTTCAATGGACAAAACGCAGTGTCTTTAGACAAAATGCAGTCAATTCTTGAGACAAAATGCAACCAAGAAATGAAATGGACAGAGTCTCCCCTT
>BQNB010193350.1:0-11543 GCA_026074375.1 Tanacetum coccineum
ATACTGCTTTCGGTTTTCTTGATCTCGCGGATTCTGATCCTTTGTTGTATTTATATTATATATAGATAGATTTTAAGGAGTGAGTTTGCGCGAGTCACAGCCCCAGCTAAGGGTAGAGGCTACGCTGGGAACTTACCATGGTGCAATAGGTGCAAGGCACATCATCAGCCAGGTCCGTGTCCTCCTAGGTGTAATGTCACAAGCTTGGTCACCAGGAAGGGGAGTGTCAAACTAGGATTCCTGTAGCGGGAGGCAATTCGCTACAGAATGTGACATGCTTTGGTTGTGGGAATCAAGGGCACTACATGAGTGATTGCCTAGATTTAAAGAACCGAAACTAAGGAAACCAAGTTGGAGGTATTGAAGCACGTGGAATGGTTCATGCCTTAGTAAGAAGAGAAACCAATCAAAACCTTAACAACATTGAGGATGATATCAATGCTTAGACTTTAACCCTTTAGGAATTCTTGTTTTATTTTCGCTTAAATCTCTGTTGTACCGAATGATTTCAAATTATCTATCAACTAATGTATCGTAAAATTTTGTCAACTTTACTTTAATCCTCTATTATACAAGCCAGATTGTAACACTGTTTTGACGAAAATGAGCATTGCATTATTAGTCCTCAATTATACATGGCCTGATCAACTATGTATAATTCAGGAAGGACCATGCCCATGCTGAGAGTAGTCACCTTAAAACTTCTTGTCAAGAAACAATTTTCTATTTTTGGGTGCGTATTCATGAAACACGTTTACTTTAGGAAATCGAATTAGTAACCATAACAACTAAGCAGACCTTTACTCCACCTTACTATAAAGTCGACGTCATCTTATACCAAATCCTAAGCCACGAAGCCGAGACACATCACTAGCCGCCCTAGGACAATTCGCTATCAAACTTGCTCACCAAAAAGAGTTACGCCGATGTGAGGCGTAAACCTTTAAAATTTTAAGCTGGCAACCGAGTTATGCTTAAGGTTTCGCCTTGGAAAGGAGTAGTACACTTTGGCAAACGGGGGAAGCTAAACCCCAGATAGGTTGGAACCATTGCTTACAGGCTTGAGCTGCCTCAAGAGTTGAGCAGGGTTCATCATACGTTTCACGTATCCAACTTGAAGAAGTGCCATGTCGACGAACCATTAGTCGTTCCGTTGGATGGACTCCATATTGATGACAAGCTTTATTTTATCGAGGAAAACATAGAAATCAGAAGTCAAAAGGTTGAAGCCAAGCTGTATCCCAAGTTGTCAAGGTTCTTTGGAACTCTCGGCAAGGAGCTGAGTATACCTGGGAACATGAAGACCAATTCCGGATGAAGTATCCGCATCTTTTCTCTGGACCCGTACTGTCGTCAAGTGTCGTGACTTGAGCCTTGAGGACAAGGCTCATTTAACGGGGAAGGACTGTAACAATCCATATTTTTGACCAATGAACGACGCCATTTAATTCACTATAAATTTTTCTCTTCACGTTTGCTTTTAATTTTAATCGTTACGTTAAATCGCGTAAACTAAAAATAAACAATCAACGTAAATGGGCACCTAACAAATTAAAGTTTACGTCAAGTAATCATTATATTATTTTTACCCAAAACCACCAAAATAAATATACGCTTCAACAAATACCTATGATTATTACTAATACTCAAAGTTTTATAAAACTTTACCTACAAACATCACTTGAGCTGAAATTTACCAAGAATTAAACAAACCAATACATACACTTTGTAAAGTATACTTTGTAAAATAAAACTACAACATATAACAATGCAAGTAATACTTTCTATAAGTAACAAATATATTAGCTAGTCAATTTCTTCCTCATTTCCATGGGATGACTCCCACTTAAGGGAACAAGGGAGCACAAGCCTTAATGGCTAGTTCATGACTAGTGGTTTGACCACTAGTCCTCCTTGTTTTTCTCTTCTTGTTCCAACGACCAAACACACCCTCTTTGATAGTTCTTGGACTTTGAAAACTACTCTTTGACCACCTTTTATCTATATATTACTTGCATGCAAAGAGATAACACAACACAAACTCATATCACTTAAGAAATATCAACTCTTTCTCTCTTTTTCTTTCAATAACCCACGGCTCAACTCTTTACTCTTACCAAATCCATACAAAATTTTTATACAACTCTTGCACACATTCCTACATGATATTTAAGATAACCTAAGGTGATTTGAAGGCTTGCTTTAAGGGTTGCAAGGGTTAAGCAAGAATAAAGTAAGATTAGGGTTTATAACCTAATCTAGGGTTTTCATAATTGCAAGCTTTGGTTTTATATCTAAACAAGGTTTAGATACCTTGGTTCATCACACTACATCTCATTAAGGTTATCTAAAAACCTTTTATGTATTTACATTTATCATTTTATGTGTTTATGTGTTCTATTTAGCAATATCACCATTAGGATACTTTTAAACATGTAAAACATATTTCTACTTGTGGTTATGATTTTGAACACTTTTACATATGTTGTGTAGTTGATAATATCATGGAATAAAGGAATTATAAGTATGGTAACATGTTTGTTAAAGTATAAAAAGTTCAAGTATAAACTTGTAGTTAAAAAGTATATAAAAACAAAGTTATATAAATAAACCCCAAAAGATATATAGGGGCTGTTTTGGTTCGAAATCCAAAGCATGGATTTTATGTTTTATAAAAATAGTACGTCTCATGACGATTCCAAAATGATAAGAAACTCGAAAAACCGATTTATAACGAAAAAGATACGACGATTTCAAGTTTACGTTAAATATATACTTTTATAAAACTATTTTTATAAAAATTACTATTCACCACAGAAACTTATATTTTTAAAACATCATTAATATGATAAAACTTTTAAATACGAGAACGTACTCGAAAGAATCGCTAAAAACGGAGTTAAAACGAATAAGTTACGACATTTACGAATAAAATGAATTTTAAAAAAGTAACTGTTCATTACAAGGACATCTATTTTATTTAAAATATCCATTAATATGATATATATAACTTTTAAAAAACGAAGACGAGCTCGAAAGAATCCGCCTAAAAACGGAGCTACAACGACTAAAATACGACGTTTACCGGAGTTACTACATAACAAAAACTATAAAAATAAATTTATAAACTGGTGTGAACAGTAAAAGTTATTGTTCACCCATAGGTCCAAATTTTGAAAATGTTATATTTTGATGACTCGTCTTAATACGAAGGCGTGGACGTAAGAAACGCGCGAAACGGATTAGAAACGTGTAAGTTACGTCATTTTTACTAAAGAGTCATTTATAAACGTTTTCACTTTATAAACACGATTTCACTAAAACGATTAGATGGTGATGTAGCTATATAGAATTATATGATGATATTTTAGTTATCAAAGTGCTATGTTACAAGGGAGTTTTTTTTATGGAGCCTCCTTCGGGGTGGCGTATCGACGAGTTGTTGAATTTACGATTTAAGTTGTCCTAGCTCCTCTCATTTCCCGTTCACTACATTACCTCTTAATTTGATAGTCCGAATGATAGTATGAGTTAGCTATATAGAATTAAAATATGAATGTATATTACTAGTGCTTAGTACTTATACGGCCTATATTAATTTAGGTTGCATTCCGTCATTGCCGTGACGCATTTTCTATTGTGATATACTTTGTTGATTACCATTCACTCAAGGTGAGGTCATAGCCCCTTTTTTCTACTACTTGTTTTTATTAAATTCGGGGGAGATTACCTGCTTGATTTCTTTGGACACAAGTGTTTTCAAAACTGTATGCTATTTCCTGATTACATTATTGCCTAAGTACCCTTCTGCCACTAAGACCCCTTTTTATCATGAACTGTTAAATACCTGCTGGGTATACGCAAGTATTGTGGATAGATCTATCGGGATTGACCATCCCCGTTTAGGCTGTGGTTTCTAGTTAACCATTGACGCATTTAACATTTGAAAAAAATTCGTAGGATGTTTGGCAGCATTTGTAATGTGAAATTCGTAGGATGTTTAACAACATTTGTATTGTGAAATTCGTAGGATGTTTAACAACATCTGTATCCATATTGGGGCACAAACCTCGAGTACTAGTTTGATTAAATTTGATTACATTAAGGTTCGGTGTCATGAGCTTAGTGCAATAATACTTGTTTCATTCTAGACTTGGTGAATTTGTTTCCCTTGTTTACACTACTAGACCTTGTGGTCCACGCTATTTCCTGATAAACCTATGAATTCACTAAACAATTTTGTTGACGTTTTAGCATGTTTTAATCTCAGGTGCTGAGGTATAAGCTTGGATGGGAGCCGTGACAGATATCTGTTGAGGGATTCTGTTTACTTAAATTTGATGAAACTTTTATCTTTATAAAAACTTATGTAATCTTTTGAAGCTGTGATGTCTTGTTTTAAACTTATGTATGACAAATCTAAATGTCATTTTGAAAACTATGGGACCAAAACTGAAAACTCTGATATTTTGCTATGACATCGAATGAATCTTATTTAAAACGCCCTTTTAAGGTCGTTTCCTATATCTTGTTTGTTGTGCTATGAAGTCGCACCCTATTGTTACCATTCCATTGCTGCCTGTTTTTAGGGGTGTGACATGCTGGATCAGACCAAGGGATGAAGAAGAGAAGAACTGGAAAAGATGTTGAATCTTCAAAGAAATCCTCGAAATCCAAGGAATCGGATAAAGGTAAAACTCTATCCACTACTTCAAAATCTAGTAAATCTATACCTGCAGACAAATCAGTCCACGAAACTGAGCATGTAGCGCAAATGGATGTCAAAGAGCCAAACCTTGACAATGTGGCTAACGATGCTGATGAGCCACAAGCAGATGCTAGTCCAAAGATTCTGAAGAAGGATTGGTTTAAGAAATCTCCAAGGCCTGAAACACTTGATCCAGACTGTAATACATTTAAAACTATTGATGATGCCCCAAAATAGTCGTGGTTTAATGAGAAGATACAAGTTGAGAAGCCTTCACTCATGTTTGATGAATTGATGAGTACTCCCATTGATTTCTCTGCATTTGCCATGAATTATCTCAAATTAAACAAGATTACAAGAGCAGATCTAGTGGGTCTAGTGCTCAACCTACTCAAAGGTACCTGCAAAAGCTATGTCGAACTGGATTACAATATAGAGGAATGCTATCGTGCTTTGACTGCTCAACTCGACTGGGCAAACCTTGAAGGTCAGAAAGTCCAGTTGATATGAGCAAGCCTTTACCCCTGCAAGACAAAGAAGGTCGACTTACAGTTATTGTTGAATTCTTCTTTAATTATGATCTTGAATACTTGAAAGCATGGAATAAAGAAAGAATGTACTCCTCTTCTATTACTAAGACACCGGTTGCAAGGTATACTATGGAAGGCATTGAAGACATGATTCTGACACTATGGAGTCCAGTCAAAATTGCCTATGACAACTCATGGAATATCTCACTAGGGACAACAACGTCAACAATACTACAAAGCTATGATCAATCAAAAGTCCAAACATGAAGTTTTCTCAACTATGAGAATTTTGAGTGTTGTCAGTGTCAAGATTGAAAAGAAATCTGGTTATGGCTACTTGGAGGAAATCGTTGTAAGGCGAACTGATTAGACACTTTACAAATTCAAAGAAGGTAATTTTCAGGACTTACACCTAAATGACATTGAATACATGCTTCTCCTGATTGATCAAAACAAGCTCTTTAACCTAGAAGGTGATGTGATTGTGGACTTTGTCACTGCTCTGAAAATGTTCACTCGAAGAATCATTATTCAGAACAGGGTTGACGATGTTCAACTAGGTGTTGAAAGTTATCAAAGAAAGCTCAACTTAACCAAGCCTCAAAGAACATGTCCACATATCTCAGTCAAAGAACCATACACTCTAAACTTTGACCCACCAGGAATTATCTATGAAGACAAGAGTAAAAAGAAAAGGATAATGCGTATTGATGAGATCCACAAGTTTTGTGACGGGACTCTCCAATCTGTTTGTAATATCCTCCGTGAAAGGTTACTGAACTTTAAGTTTAGTTACAACAAAGGCATGCCTTCGAAGGAGTAGACAACAAAGGATAAGAGACGCACATGCATCATGCTGAACAAGATTGATGATCTGCTGTTCAAAAGACAGGTTTTGAGAAGTTTAGAAGTGCTGGTTGGTGGAAGAAAAATAGAGATGGACAAACGACTGTTGCAGAGGACAGTATGACTAGTTCATACTTGGTTTAATAATGTCAGGTCCTGTCTCATATCTTATCTTGTATATTATATAAATATGTAGTGTACATATATTAGTATATATGTGTTCAGTATAATTTTTTATGATTTTTTTATTAAATTCAAAATCTTTCAACATATGTACTTAACACTATATCCTATCCTCAATAATTGAGGAGAAGTATTAAAATGTTCCAAATAAGCTTGCTAATTAGTAACATCTATCTCCCCAACAGTTTTAATCAATTGATATCCTAAATATTAAAAGATTTTGACATTTTGGATAAGGGAAGAAAATGTAATTAAAACTATGCAACTAATAAACGTGATCTAATAAGACTCAGGTGCTAGCTTCCTCCTTGTATGTGCAAAAGGCTTTTGATAATCGATGCATATATGCATGGGGAGCATTTCCAAAAGATAAAAACATCAAGGTACAAATGCTTTGATTTATATCATAAGTACGTTGATCAATTTTTCAAATAGTTTTAATGGCAACAATAGAGATACCTAAAAGACTGACCATGTACTTAATTTTTCTAGAGTTAAAAGGTGGTTAGGGTTAGGTAATTGTTCCATGATCCAGCCAGAACAGGAGGGATCTACCCAGGGACATTCCATTAGATAGAATAGAAGTCCTTATGTATGATACAAAAAGAGTAAAAGCGAGAATGGGAATAATGCAGACTAAGACAGAGCTAACACTAGAACAAACCCAACAAGGTATTAGTGATGAAGTCTTGGTAAACATTGAAGGGGTTGAATAATGAAAAAGAAATGTAAAGATAAATGGTGAAAAGAAAGAAGCCATCCTTACACTTAGGCAGAAACTGGGTTAATACATATGCTGTCATAATCACAATGTTGATTATTGGCATTGAAGATAGACATCATGGACCTAGTGATGCAATGCACAACCCTTTCTAGCCACTCAGAATCTCTTAAAAGATTTCTGTTTCAATTCTCACGGAGACTAAACACGTTATCTATTGACTTTTTCACTCTGAGTTAGTTAGTATTGAAAAGGTGGCAGTCAACTCCATCCTCGATCACTAAAACCAAAGTGCACTATAGAGTCTAGAGCCAAAAGAGATCATCCATAAATCTCACTAGGACACTATCTATCATACACTTGTTTTTCATACACTACAAAAACAAGTAAAATACCAAGAGTCCTACGCATTATCCTCGTGATCTTGCCCGAACATCAGAGTGATACTTAAGTATTCACAATGATGATGGAAATCCTTCCAGAGCCAACATCAAACAAGCTATGCGGTAGGTGACTTGTGAGATCCTGTATGGATCAAACTTGTGACACTGGATATCGATTCGGTCTAGATTATGAATTGATGACTTAATCAGTTAGATAGTAACTAACCAATTCACTTTTATCGTGTTGTCTACTTTGAGACGTTCTGGTAAAGAGAACAAGCAAGTAAGGTGATTTTGATGTTCACACATTATAAGATCTAATGCTTATGTTGGAAATAATGTCAAGGAGATTCTTCTTAATTTGAATCTACCTGATCACAAGTCGGTCCTTACGAAACTAGAGGTTAATCCAACCAAACTTAGGCGAATGACAAAGCCATATTCGTCCACAAGTTTTATTGCTAACTGTTTTATTACAGGTTCATATAAAGATGGATATGAAGATACCTCATTCTAGCAAAGTCAAGTTCATAACCGCATGCTCATACTCGATCAAAAAATATAAAGATATGAAGAAAGCTCAAGTACATGTTACTCAAGTCTTCCGCTACTCTGATACTCAAAAGATCTTCCTTGAAGTCATTATGTGTTCAAGATGAAGCAATCCAAGGTAGATTACTCAATAGCTTTCAAGACAAAAGAAAAGTATGAGCATTTTGGTCCATAAGTCATCAAGTTCATAAGATAACAAGATTCATGATGATATTGAAGTGATGATGCAAATGTGATGATCTCAAGATGTTCAAGATCACAGTTTATCATGCAAGTAGGAGCAAGATCAAGATCAAGCTCACTACATATTGATACAAGATAAAGATAATAGAACCAAGGCTACTAGCAAGACCGAAGACATTCATGGAATGCTAGGCTTAAGTTTTTGTAATTCAGAGTGACCTCCCTTAAGGGGAGATTGTGAGTGACCTTATTTAAGGGGAGATTGTTAGGAATCAAGAAAAGACTCGGTCACTACCAATATAGTATCACGTAGCTCGTACTTAATCATTCGGTTATAAGTTAAGCTAACCGGGTTAAGCCTATGGATAACCATGGCTTGGCCGGCCCAATGTATGAACTATATAAGCCCTCTCCATCCCATGGGGAGGGTGTTGGTCATTTGTTTCACAAGATAATACATTTTACTTTCTCTCTTTACAAGTGATCATCCACCTCTCTTTCTCTCTCTAGGTTTTCCTTAGATTATCATAGTAATACTTGATTTGTGATATCATCAAAACCATTTCCTGTTACGACACATATGATAGGAATAACCCGAATCAAGAATCCACTCGTCACCAGAGCGATCATCAATAACACTAAGAACATTTGTGCCATCAGAATCTCTTTCTGCAAATGCAGCAACTTTATCAGCTCATGTTGCAACCCTTTTTCCTTTTAAATCTAGACGGTCTCTTTGCATGTGCCCTTCCATGTAACAATTATAACACTTGAATTTTATAAATCTTGTTCTTGATCTAGAACGGCCTCTACTGCTAGACGCTTTGTCATTACGTCTTCCTCTTCCTATCAAACCATTTGCACTTTCTTCAATATAATCTGCCGACACTTTCTTCCTTAACTCACTAGAATTTAAGGCAGATTTAACATCCTCCATTGAAATGGTTTCCCTACCATATAGTAGAGTTATAACCAAGTGCTCGTATGATTTTGGTAACGAACATAACAATATCAGCACTCGATCTTCATCTTCAATTCTCACATCAATGTTATTCAAGTCTAATATTATTTTATTGAACTCATTGATGTGATCGTTCAGTGAACCATCTTTCATCCAGAGAGTATACAGCCGTTGTTTCATATACAACCGGTTTGTAAGAGATTTCGTCATATACAAACTTTTGAGTTGTAGGCAAAGTCCATCGGACTAGTTTCTCCTGCTACTTCTCAAAGCATACTATCAGCAAGATTTAATATAATCGCGCCATGTGTCTTCTCCATAAGCTCATCCTTCTCTTCATCACTCAAACTTTCAGGCAATTTGTCTCTGCCTTGTAAAGCTGATAAATACCCTTACTGGCTCAACAAATCCCGCATCTTCATTCGCCATAAACCAAAATTGTTCTCACCATTAAATTTCTCCACGTTGTATTTAATTACCGTCATCTCAATAAATTAATCATAACTATAGCTCTTGATACTAGTTTGTTGTGATTAACATACTTTCAAGACAAGTAATTAAATAGAACAATTGCGCAATAAATAAAGATACGAGGATTTAAAGTGGTTCGACAATCACCTACGTCCACGGGCGGAAGCGAGACTGGAATTTCACTAGCAAATATGGAGTACCGAGGTTACACACTATATTGCTCAAAATCTAGACTCCGAGAAATACTCTTAAAAATATTTTGTACGGTCACTAGATTTTCTACACTCCTCTCAAAAGCCCACTCGTATACAATTTTATATAACAATTCTATACCACTCTATTTTCTCTCTACAAAATGCTCTCACTAACACTTTCATACAAACAAGTATGTTTGATGAATATTTAGGATGCTGAATGTACCTGTGCTCCGTCTACTTTTATAGTACAAGAAGGTTGCATGCATGTGTTAAATGAGATGGGTTGGTGGCCACCTTTGTTGATAAACACAAGATCAAAAAATGCAAGTCATACACTCAATAGTTGAGCTACTAGTCTACCCCCGCCATTTAAAACCATTTTATTCAAAGTGGGCTTGCACCTATTATGAGCTATGCCATGTGGGTAGACCATACCGTCCAACATACCCATTATTGTTTTACCCTAACGACACCCACCATCACCACCTAGCAATGTCTTCACCACTACCGTTTACCTCCTAACCAACACCGTCGTCACTACCAATCAAACTACTTCCTCCATCAGCACCTACCCAACCACCACCACTGTCGGTGGTTGATGGAATTTGTGGTAGAGTTATATAATTCTATAGATCTCAGTGAGTAATAAGATGAATTCATAAAACAAAGAACAAGAATTGGACCTTAAGACTCTATTGATGAATTATATTCAATCGGTTACAATTTGAGAGAGAGAGAGAATTACAAGAGGGAAAATGTGTTTTTCAAAAGCTAACTAATGAAATGGAAAATCAGAGTATTTAAAGGAAAAGTGTTTGGGCGAGAAAATCTATTAGAAGCTGTTGGAGTACAACCCACGTGCACCTTATGTGAGTTAGTTAAACTAACCCACATGCACCTCACATGCCAACCATCTATAGCCAACCTCAACATATATCAATCCATCCCTCTTGTCCTCAAGTTTTAAACGAAATTAAGGAAACTTCTTCATCAACTCTTTCACTTGTTCCCAAGTAGCATCAGCAACACTACCATTTTCCCACTGAATTAGTACATAAACCACAGCTTTATTACCTTTTTTCTGCATCCTTCTATCTAACATTGCTAGCGGTTCAACAAACATTAACCTAACCTCATCATAAGCATGCTAACTACCTATTTCTATGACTTCACTTATGTATTTTTTTAATAGAGAGATATGAAACACATGATGAACTTTAGAAGTTTCTGGAAGTTGAAGCTTATAGGCACCTTTACCCACCTTTGAGACTATTTGAAAAGGCCCATAAAACTTGGCTAACAACTTGTTTTGACTTCCTTGTCTCATAGTGACATGCCTGTATGGTTAAAGACTTGAAGTTTCAAATACACCCAAATGCCCTCATCAAATTCCTTATCAGTTTTATGTTTGTTTGACTTTTCATTCTGTCTTGTGCCCTCTTCAAATGAAATATCACTAATTTGACAACTTCTTCTCTTGCTATGAGCCTGTTGGTAACCTGTGTAAGCACTAGTCAAATTTATATATGTATAGTATAAATCCCGTGACAATTCTTCCCAAATTATCTCTCAAACAAGAGAAAATAAAATGGTAAAATCTCACTTAAGAAAACACAATACGTATATTTTTAACCGGGAAGTATTTTCTTCGCGGGTCGTATCCCAACGAAGTCGTGAATTGAAATTCAGGAATAATTCAGATTCGAGTCAAGAATGGATAAAGGATTTTGAAATTTTGAATCACACTACGAAAATATTAACACAATTAAACTATAAAAACAATTAAAGAAACTAAAAACAATTAACTA
>BQNB010193352.1:802-11542 GCA_026074375.1 Tanacetum coccineum
CGTTTTTCGTGTTTTAACGTTCATTTCAACTCCGTTTTTGTTCTAGTTTTCTTTAAACTTACTTTTTAGTCAAATAGAGTCCATTTTAAAAGAAAATTTTAAGTTAGGTTTATTTTTAGCAAATTAGGGTTTTTGACCTTCATTTAAGGGTCCCGTTTTGCGTTTTTAGTTAAATTTTGATTTCCCGTTATTTGTTTTCATGCTTAATAGTTAGAGCTTGTTAATTTTAATTGTTAAAAGTAGTTAATCAAATCAACTATTGTTTCCCATTCAAATCATTGTCCGAACAACAAGCGTAGTTTCAATTTCACAAGTCGTTGGGGAAAACGACCTGGGGAATCATACTTCCCGGTTATCATACGTATTATATTATATTATATATATTTTGAAAAGTTTCCTTTTTGCCTTTGTCCTCAAGGGTAAATTGGTAACTTTCTATCGTATTATATATATTATATTTTATATATGTATGTAAAATTGCAATCATATAACAACCTTTTAATAAAAACCAAAATTATCACTTGTTAGAAAATAGTCAGTATGAAAGTCTATAAACTCTGCAAATTATAAGGTAAGTAACCCGTTATCAAAAGTCTAGTGGCTAACAATATAAACAGAAACATACTAAATAATGTGTTCTATCTAATATAAAGTTAATATATCTGTGGGGTTGGCAAGCATTAGTATTACCTATTTATACATATAACCTTTAACCAGTTAGCCATCTAATTTTGGAACTACAACAGCCTCATATACGTAATAATCAAGTGAAAAGGGAATGTGGTTTAACCAAAAAGAATTGCTAACCTTATTTTTGGAAACTACATACTTCCATTTAGCATTTTATATAATGTCAACAAACACCTTTTTATTTAAACAAGTCAAATAAATGGTTGAAAATTGCTAATTGTGTACTTTATCAGCATAACCTAAATGAATTACATCTTACTTGACATGCTAAACATTTTCTGACATATGACTTAAAGAATTTCGGGGTTGTTTAACCCGTTTCCACATAAGCTAAAAGTTACCCATTTGACCTATTTCTTGCCCATTTACCACACTTAACAATAACTTGCACCACCCTAACATGATGCCATTTTAGGGATTTTTGCAACCATCTCATCAACGAATTCCATAGAAGACTAAACAGCCACCTATGAGATATGTGGTCATTTAAATAATCAAAGAGATGCTAATTTGATAAGATGCGTACTTACCGTATGATAACATAAATGTTTACATAAGCCACTAAATTTCATGTGGTTATAAAAGCTGCAGCTTATGTTTAGATAAAAGGGATACAAAAGCCATTCCGCTTAGATATATAGATGTTACATAAGTCACTACATTTTTTATCTTATGAAAGTTTGAGCCTTACGAATCCTTGATATGATCATTGTCAACTCAATCTTAGTTTTAAATATGAACCCCTGAATATCAGCTAACTACATAGTAAACAACAATCTTCGACAGATCAAGTACATGGCGTTTCAACATTTTCACCAATACGTTACTCAATTATACCCGTCAGCCACCTGCAAATGACACTAATCAATTTCCACACAAGCTTTCAATCACACAAACCAAAAACTGATCATCCAAATAACCAAAAACACACCTCCTGCAACTTATCGAAAACAAAATTAAGTATGGCAAAATGATGAACAATTAAACTCCGTAACGTTTGTAGATTCAGTTTTGGTTATTTTCTAAAGGTTTCTGGATCATTTTTATAAATAACATAATCACAAAAAAATCATCCAAAAAAATCAGCAAGCAAGTTTAACTGACAACTTTCTAGAACCATTAAAGAAGACGACATATAGATGTTGAAATGTAGGCTCATTGAATTGTAAATTTTAGACATTGAATACCATTTTTTATGAAATTTAGGCGGGCTGCAGTTTTCACTAAACAAAGCTAATAACTTAGGGGGTGTTTCAAATGACATTTTAGTTAGCCTATACTGGGCTTATGGCTTATATCTAAAAAGTCAAAACTATATTAAGAATGGAATTATAATACTCATTGTTTTGCGAATAAAAAGTTTTAAAGTAATAATTTAAATTTCTTATTTAAGTCTTTATCTACTTACTTTCTAAGTAAATAAGCAGTTTTGAGTGTTTGAGTAAAACATCTTGTAGTATAGCTTGGTTTTTTAGCAGGCAAGCAGTTTGAAATAAGCAATCCCAAACACTATCTAAAAAGGTAAGATTAAAGAAAGGCGATAATTATACTTGTTTGAGTAAAACGTCTTGTGGTACATTGGGTCACTAAGATGTTGCCACAATGGAAGGTGATTTTCGCAGATTTCATGTATTTGGCATAGGTGGTTAGCAAGTTGAATATGGCCGCTACGTATTAGAGATTCTTATTAGGTAGTATAAACATTAGACCTCCTACAACAACAATATAGATCGTTAAGGCGCTTCAATATAATAAGATATATAAGTGACAAGCGGTTAAAAAAGGCTATAAGTGACCCACCTGTAGAGACTCCATAGTTAAATCACGTTCTTGTAACTTCAATTTGGCGGAGTGTTCTTTGGAATAGTAGGACGTAAACCCTGAAAATGGAGTAACATTGTGTTAACTTTTATACTTCTATAGTTCTGGAAAACTAAAACATTGTTTTGGGTATATATGTTAAGATGACTCGTATGTCAATCATTATCGATCTGATTACCTGTTAAAAACTAAAGTAATATGCTCATTGTTAGGATCATTAAGAACACTCACCACAAGCTCTTTTTCGGTGTCAATAAAGGAAACAATAAGGAATGAATTTTCTTGTAGACATTTTACAAATTACGTTATTAGAAATTTCATAACATGCCAACATGTGATGTTTAGCTTAAATTCTACAAACCTTGCACCATATTCTGCAAAGCATCCACATCAAGTGTATCGGACATCAGATAAATATGTCATTACCTTTTATATGTTTTTTCTGCTTTGTTATATGGGAATCATGATTTATTTGAAACGAACTTGCAGAACATTTCAATGAGTTTTCTTGTTTTAAATATAATTGTTTATAACAATTTTCCACCAAATTAAAGCTGAGTATAATGGCATATATTTGATGCTTTCTAATATCGATAAATGTTTAAAAGTTATTACATACCTCCTTTAAAAGGTTGTCACAAACATCTTCGGTGCATATCTTTGTTTGCAGTAACCCAAGCCAGAAGAGCATCACAAAGTTGTTTTTCGCTGAGAATACCTACAACATTAGTGTTGTTTAAACTTTGAAACAGTTAGTTTATATCAAGCTAAAAGCAATCTCTTAACAATCCAATTGGGATGATTTATCGTGGAAAGCAACAAACCATGTAGAGCATCACCAAAAGAGTTGCAGGATATGGCCCAAATCTGAACAAAGAAACCTTCTTTTATTGATAAATATAAGTGGTTCAGCATGAGTGAGCAAATATGTGATCCCATTCATCACACAGACTTGGAAGTTTAAATAAGCCATTCAAAGCTTTACAACTACCATTTATAAATAAAAATCACAGTGTTGACTATCATCTTTGCAAGTGTCGTGACCACTATCAGTTCACTTGTCTAAGGAGAGACAAAGATAAATCACTGTACATACACACACATAGCATTCCTGGCATTCATGTGGAGCTTTTTTTAAGTTTACATATAACAACTTCTTATATGTTATCACCATTGTCTCGTGCGACAACAAACGGCTTCTTGAGTATCTCTATCGTGTAAAGGAATAGTATTAATAATGGGGTTTTTAATCCTAAACACAACAGCCCCTTTATAATGGTATTTGTTTCCATAATGGTTTGAAGAACTATCATGGCTTGTACAAAGCGGTGGATGAGAATGTGACATAAAGTGCTATTATATATCTGACTTAAAAGTGTTCCCTTGTTATGATCATTTCACCAAGAAAAATCCACCAAAACCAAGGACAAAATATATCACTTAAAAGTGTTCCCTTGTTTTGTAACTACTAAATTTTCTGCAACAACATACAACACCCCGGTATTCGCTTGCAGTACACTTGAGAGAGAGATGGTGTGTTGTCGTTTACAGACCACGACAAAAGGTTATAACCATAGAAACACACAATAACCGAAGTAACCAGCGGGTGTAAGGGCAAACCTGCCCAATCACATCAGTGTACCACAACTAAAATGTAGTAGCGGAAGCTATAACTTGAAGACAAAGCTCCAGAGTGCCCTGAACATAGCGCAGGATACGTTTGAGAGCAGCAAAGTGCGGCTTCCTCGGATCATGCATATAGAGACAAACCTGTTAAACTGCATAGGACAAATCTGGGCGAGTAAAGGTAAGATACTGGAGCCCCCCCTGCAAGACTACGGTATAAAGTAGGATCCTGAACAGGAACGCCGTCCGAACCCAATTTGGAGTCAGTGTCAATTGGTGTCTGAGACGGGTTACAATTAACCATATGAGCTCGCTCAAAAAGATGACGAGCATACTTCTTCTGAGACAAAAATAATCCTGTAGGATGACAAACAACAGAGATACCAAGAAAATAATTAAGTGCCCCGAGATCGGTCATATCAAACTCTTTATGCAAAGAGTCTACAATCTGCTGAAGTAGAACTGGAGAAGAAGCTGTGAGAATAATATCATCCACATATATAAGTAAATAAGCAACCTAAGAACCCTGTGTATATATAAACAATAAAGAATCACACCGACTAGGAGAAAAACCAGCCCGGGTGGCATAACCTACAAACCGCTGGAACCAAGCATGAGGTGCCTATTTCAAACCATACAAAGACCTCTGCAAAAGAAATACATGGTTAGGATAACGAGAGTCAACAAAACCAGGGGCTGATGCATATACACTGTCTTAGATAAATCACCATTAAGAAATGCATTCTTAACATCAAGTTGGTGAATAGGCCACTGTCGAGACACAGCAAGGCTAAGAACTGTGCGAATGGTGGCCGGCTTAACAACTGGACTAAATGTCTCATCAAAGTCAACACCGAGTTGCTGACTACTACCGTTAGCACAGATCGAGACTTAGTAACTGACTCAAGGGGGGAGTAGCCGTCAGCATGAAATTTATGCTTAAATAACCAATAGATCGAACCAAGTTCACAACAGAACTGCCTTGGAACAAGAACCAAGTACAGATTTTTAACTAACCATTATACTCATCATACGACATAGCATTACCCTAATAAAGGTTCTTTTAAAGCAATAAAAAGGAGATTTGGAAATAGAGATCGGGAAGAATAAAAGGTTAAGAGAAAGACGTTCGATGGGTTTGATAATACCCGACTGAGATCGTGTGATCATAGGATGAGTGCGGGTTGGTTCATTAACTGGGTTGGTATTGGTTTATAGATTTTATGTATCGAATATGGGTGGTGGCAGCGGATTATTTTGGGTTTAGGTTTGAATGATGTTTGGTTCATGACTAGTGGGCATGTTGTGGAGAAAGTTGGGCCCAGGTGAAATTTTGGCCAGTGTGAGGAAGAAACTTGGTGGATACGGTAATTGGTGGAGCAGTTGGGATGCTCGTTTGGTATGGGATGTTTGTGGAAGGATTAGGAAGTTTGGATGCAAGAGAAGTGAGGAGGGGTGAACGTTGAGTATCAAGTAAGGTGTAAGAAGGTGGCGAGGAAGGTGTCATAGATTTGTAAGGGAATTGTGTTTCGTCAAAGGTGACGTATCAGGAGAGAATAATTTTGTTTGTCTCGAGGTTAAGGCAACGAAAACCACGATGATATACATGGTGTGGCACGCGGGGCAAGTTTATGAGGTGAGTGGAATGAGGTAGCTGAGAACACACCAAAGATCCGAAGGTGCGAGAATTATGTGGTTTGTTGAAAAAGGCGTGTGGAAAGGTATACGTTAATGATTGCGTAGATTGTAAAGGTTTAGGAGATAGGTGCCATAAGGAGGAGCTTCGACCCAAAAGGTAAGGGGGAGGTTGCATGAAAGATAAGAGTACGAATGTATTATTAATTGTTTGTTAACATTCGCTCCGCCTTGCCATTTTGGTTGGGAGGTTTTTGGGCGAAGATATCTAAATTGGATGCCATTTTAGGCAAAAAGGGTGTGGAGTCAGTTATATGAACTCGACCGCCATGATCCACATTGAAGTATTTTAATTTTCACATTCAAATTGCTTTTTTTTAACATAGTTGCGAAAATGCAAAAATTTATCAAACATGTCAGATTTAGAACGAAGAGGATAAATCCATAGAAAATGAGAGAAATGATCAAGAAATAAGACATAATATTTAAAACCACTAGAACTAATAATGGGAGATGTCCATAAATCAGAATGAATAATATCAAAACAATGTTCGACAATAGAATCTGAACTATGAAAGGGAAGCTTCATATGTTTGCCAAGTTGGCAAGCGTGACAAATATGTAAAGATTTTTCTTTATTACATGAAATAAAATGACTAGAGACAAGCAAACGTAGCACGTGATCACCCGAATGTCTGAGGCGTTGATGCCACGTGGAGGCACTTGTTGAGAGAAAAGCAATGGGAGAAGTTGATGGCTTGGTAACTGGATAGAGATCGCTCGAGCTGTCACATCGAAGGAGGATAAGACGATCCAAAGTAAATCCATCACATAAAAACCAAAGGCGTCAAATTCAATAGTATAATTATTGTCCCTAGTGAACTGACGAACAGATATGAGATTTCTAATTATATTGGGGGTTATAAGAACATTATGAAGATGAAGTGGGTGATGATGGGAAGGAATAATGCTATGTCTTGTGTTGGTGACGGGAATAGACTTTCCATCACCAACGTGAACAGATGGAAATAAGCATTTATCAAAAATGGTACTTAAATTACTTGTATTAAAATTTAAATGAGAAGAGGCACCTGTATCCATGTGCCAAGTCGTGTCATGCATCACATAGTGCAAAACGCACTTGGTAAAGAGTAGGTTAGGATGCATATATAGCCAGCATGACGAGTATAGGAAGCCTAGACATGGGAATGCGCAATACTGTAATGCTTTTGTGGTGTAAACTGTTGAGCAACATTAGTCTTATAGGCCACATATTGGGCTAGGGTACATATGAACATATTGAAATACAATCGGAGATGATTTGAGATTACATTAGTCGAGAGATATAGAGAGAACTTAGGGAGATGGTCGACTTTTTAGAGAGAAATTAGGAGAGGATCGGTTTTTGCTCTGATTACCATATTGAATGCTAATTTGAATCCTTGATTATTATTGATAACAACTATCCTATATATAGGATACAAGAGAACATTCTGGAATGATTACCTTAGGCTTAGGTTCAATACAAATTAAAAAATATTAAATGTCTTAACTAATAAATGTCTTGACTTGACTTGAATGTTTGAATGTTGACTTGACTTTCAATAGCTCAGGACCCCACTACTCGTCGTATTTGGTTTGGTATTGCTACCGCGCATGACTTCGAGAGTCATGATGATATTACTGAGGAACGTCTTTATCAGAATATTTTTGCTTCTCACTTCGGGCAATTAGCAATAATTTTTCTGTGGACTTCCGGAAATCTCTTTCATGTAGCTTGGCAAGGAAATTTTGAGTCATGGGTACATGACCCTTTACATGTAAGACCTATTGCTCATGCAATTTGGGATCCTCATTTTGGTCAACCACTTGTTGAAAATCGTTTAACTCATCTAGGATAGTTTTATAGATAATATTGAACACGCAGCGGAATAATAAAGAACACAATATTATCAAACAAGGTTTTACCAAACATTCCAAGCCCCAATATTATTTGATCAGAATAATACATGTTATCTACCTATAACAAGGATCAAGTTACCTTGACCTTGAGGCTACACCACAAACTATAGACGTCTACCTTGATCCTTGTGTACACACACATACTTTTCTGGATCAATGTAGACGTCTATAGTTTGTGGTGTAGCCTCAAGGTCAAGGTAACTTGATCCTTGTTATAGGTAGATAACATGTATTATTCTGATCAAATAATATTGGGGCTTGGAATGTTTGGTAAAACCTTGTTTGATAACTACCATCTATAAATAAAAATCACAGTGTTGACTATCATCTTTGCAAGTGTCGCGACCGCTATCAGTTCACTTGTCTAAGGAGAGTCAAAGATAAATACTGTACATACACATACATAGGATTGTTGGCATTCATGTGGAACGTTTTTTACATTTACATATGATAACTCTAAATTATGATCATACGTCAATCCATGGGTTGTTTACTGATGATAATGAAGCAGTAAAGGAGAATGGTATGCGTAAATTTCTATGGACTATGAGTGGTGGTACCATTGGTACCATATTCTTATATGTTATCACCATTGTCTCGTGCAACAACAAACGGCTTCTTGAGTATCTCTATCGTGTAAAGGAATAGTATTAGTAATGGGGTTTTTAATCATAAACACAACAGCCCTTTATAATGGTATGTGTTTGCACAATGGTTTGAAGAACTATCATGGCGTGTACAAAGCGGTTGATAAGAATGTGACATAAAGTTCTAAAGTTTGTTGACTTAAAAGTGTTCCCTTGTTATGATCATTTCACCAAGAAAAATCCACCAAAACCAAGGACAAAATATATCACTTAAAAGTGTTCCCTTGTTTTGTAACTACTAAAGAACACCGACTACAGATATTGACTATAGCGCAAACAAACCTGCAATCCCCATGTAACAGCTTCCTCCGTGAACAACCTGTTTAACCATCATGTAGCCATATAACATGGTGAAATCTTAGGCATACATATTAGTATTTTATAGCTGTTATATCAAACACACTACCTGAGGAATCCAGATTTCTGTGCATCTACGAAAATCAGGTATATCGCAGAAAGTTAATATCCCAATTGTAGCAAAAGACAAATAAAATGCATATTCTGCAAGTAACATGAAAATGAAAAAAAAATAGTTCATAAAGATTTTTAGAAAACTCATACCTAGCAAATGAAACAAATATCGTGAGAACAAACCTTCCGAATAATCTTGGTAAGCCATTTAATCTGGCAATACAATAAAGCGAAGATGTAAATGAGATGACAAACATATAAAATCATCACTAAAAGTTGATGCTTTGTATACCAGAAGTTAAAATGTGTGAGTTATCAAACACGCTAGGTAACTGAAAGAGCTAGCTGTACATAGAAGTATGCAAGCAAATGCACTAACTGACGTGGTCCGGTGCCGCCGATTGTTATCGTAATTTGGCTTAGAAAAGTCGATATTTTATGCGTCAACCGTTAAAATGAATTTAGAGTCGATAAGATTTTAATTTTTAAATATCTACAAAGTATACAAAGACATATGTTGTGTGAATTTTAAAACAACCCATAATCACCGCTTAAGGTGACTTTTTGTATTCTAACTTTTAGATTGATACAATTCTATCTTTTAATAAAAATCTAATTTGACAACCTTTGTTTTACAGAAGTGGACAACATATCATATTTCACATATAAGTTTAATGCTTTTTATGGAAAAATGACATAACACTGCATACCTTATGTCCTTTGTCATCAATCCATTCTCATGAACACTCACCATCACATAAGTCTTGTGCAACTCAGTCTCAGTTCTAGCACAATGGCAGAAACTATTTAGTTACATATATATTTTTATGATTATTCCATATCATATAAAACTTCAAAAAAGCAATGAAAAACGATCTTTAATTCCATTTCATTGCAATTCTAGATTGCCCCATTCTTAGTTTTATTACATTAATCATTAAGCATGAACCTTAATGCTATTTTTTTGTTCTGAATCAATACACATGAATAAGTCTTCTAATTTTCACCTACAAATATAATTAACACAAAAGGATATTCAAAAATAAGATATCGGGTTCAGTTGAAGCAGTGGTTTCGATCAATGCTTCCTTTAATAAAAAAAAGTACCAATAATCCAAAACCAAGTCGACATATTAGATGTGGAAAAAAACAACAAAAATCAAAACACTAACAAATTAAAGTGAATGGAGCATATGTTGAATATAGATCCGTGTATTGAATACATAATAACTGAAAGAAGAATTCGAGATTGAAATAACCTGGTTAAAGATTGTAGATTCAATTATGAAAACCCTAAATTCACTCGTCATTTGGTTGTGGTGTTTGATCAAGAAACTAAATTAGGCTTGAGTGATGGGAGATTGGCATGATTTAAAGTTGATTTAAATTAGTATGAGATTATGGGTTTGACTTCTTCATCTATAACCGGTTTGCGATTCAATTTTCATGATTTGATTTTGAAATTGATATGCTCTAATAAAGACTCCAAGCGTTATTTTTGGAACTGATATGCTTTTGTGAAATAGTCATATTGCATTTTATTCGGATGAGGTGCTTTTTATCAGTTTTGGTTTATCAAATTTATCACAAATGTGGGAAGTGCCTTAGTGGTTGAGATGTAATCTCATGGGCATATCAATCCTGGCAAATACATTTTTAGTCCGGCTTTGATTCTAGTAATTAAGTTGGTCTATATGGATTTCTTGGATGTTAAGTGGCATTAATTATATCCTATTGGCACAACAAATTTTTAGTCCGGCTTTGATTCTAGTAATTAAGTTGGCATAAATAGTTGATGAGTTGGACTAAAATTGGATTTCTTTAAAGATGATGTGGCATTAATTCTGAGTGAGGTGACATTCTTTGGTGATTATGTGCATTTAAGTGGCATGAGATGGCATTTATGTATCCTGTTATATATAATGTAAATGAGAAAAGTTCCATAAGG
>BQNB010193353.1:0-11542 GCA_026074375.1 Tanacetum coccineum
GGACAAACTAAACAAAAGTATTCCACAAGGCTGCTTCATATATCTCTTCTTGTTTTCAAGTTTAAACACCAAATTGCTACCAATTTCATGCAATGAAATGTCCATTAGATTGACCAAATAATCTGTAGGAATTAGTTGCAAATCCGTTGCAAATTTGCAACGGATTTGCAACTAATACCTACCGTAGCGTTAATGCTCCATGGAAATTTAAATTGCAACGGATTTCTAACGAGGTTAAAAAACTTGCAACGGTTTTCCAACTAAGAAAAATCCGTTTTAAATTAACCGTTTTTGTAACGGATCACATTCCAACAGTTTTTCAATGATTTTGTTACCGTAGATATTGCAAGAAAATTGCCAACGGATAATATTTGCTACGAAATTGCAACGGTATAAATATGCAATGGGATTTTGCAATTGTAACGGATATGAAACGATTTAAAAGTATCACGAGTTTTCAACGGAATGCACCAAAATGACTCCGTTACGGAATGTTAAATACTCCCTCCGTCCAAAATTAATAGTCCCTCTTTCCATTTTGGGTTGTCCCAAAATTATTGTCCCCTTCCAAATATAGTTGTGAGTAATGTAGCAAGTTTACCATATTGCCCCTAATGATACTAGAAATTACAAACTTTATTCAAAGCTTTAATTAATTCCATAAGGGTAAAACTATCATTCTGCAAAAAAGTAAGAAAGAATACAGTAATGATTATGTTTTCTTAAACTGTGTGTTTTTTGTCAGGGGACAATTAATTTGGGACGGAGGGAGTATTGTTTATTTCATACGTGTGAGTAGCAACATATACGAATTTCCAATGGTTTCGTAAATTATTTCAAAATTTACGACGAAAATATTGAAAATAAGTAAAAAAAACACATTTATTGGTTACCGTCGCAAATCCGTAGCAATTATTTTAAACTTGCAAGTAGATTGGAATAAATAATTAAAAACAAATAGAAATTAATTTAAGATCATTTTCCGTTGTAAAACCATAGAAATTATACAAAAATTTGCAACGATTTTGCAATGGAAATAAATAATATTTTCTTTTAGATTTACTTTGAATATTTTGTTTCAAATCCTTAATGGATTTGCAACGGGTTATTAAAAATAAGTTATAATTAAATTATTATATTTAATCTGTTGCAAATCCATAACAATTATTTAAAATTTTGTAATGATTTTGCAATGGAAGCCAATAATAATTTCTTTTATATATATTTTTAATACTCCATTGCAAATCCATTACAAATTTCAAATAAATTAAACGGATTTGCAACAGAATATTTAAAAAATAAATATAAAAGAAATTACTTTAATTTTTGCAACGGATTTGCAACGGATTTGCAACGGGTTTTTTGTCCTTGCTAATCTGTTGCAAACCCGGTGCATATTTTCTACGGAAAATTTCCGTTACAAATTTTCATAGCATTTGCAATAATTATATATACGCACACAAAATATTTGCTTTTTGGAAATACAAGTAGAAAATTGTTTTCGATAAAATTTTACGTTGACTACTCCAAGCATAACATGGTCCTTCCTGAATTACACATAGGTGATCATGTTATGTATAATTAAGGACTAACGATACAATGCTCATTTTCGTCAAACAAATATTGAGTAAAATTAGTAAATACATAAAATGTCTGCAATGTGCATGTAGGTACGGATCAATTTCTATGAAAAGCCTTAATGACATGATTGAATATTTGTACTGATGAGAAGGCAAATGAAAACGAAGAATTAATAAATCGTACCAATGACCAAAGTAGCATATGTCAAGTGACAATACATATCAAGATCAAAAAAATGAATTTGTACTGATAATCAATGTGCACAGAGGGGTCAAAGAAATCACAAATCTTCAAATGAAGTGAATGCCAATACAAAGAGGTTATAATGAATTTGATATTTAGGATTTAGAGAATCCTAAAAGAGAGATTAAATATTTTTTTATGAACAAGGTAGCTAACAATAACTAATGAATGCAATGGAAGAATGAATAGATCATATAAAAATGGTCATAGCATCACGAGAGGAATAAATGAGAGTATAGGAAGAAACAATATAAGATATCGTGAGCACGTAAAATATGAATATGTCAACGACTTCAGAGAATACGTAAAAAGAACATATGTACAGATGTTATAAAGATCAAAAGAATGAATATAAAGATTGATCTGTATGACCAAATTATGAATCAAAGAAGCATGAAAAATAATTTGCACGAATAATAAGTCAAACAAAGAATTAATTGATCATAATAATGGTAGGATAGAAGTATGTGTCAAGAATATCAAAATATTGTAACGGTAAAAAAAGAACGTAAAGAATTATGAAAGACTTTAGAGAGTCATTCATGAAATTAACTGACGCAAATGAGAAGATTAATATCAATATTTGAAAGAGACATATATCAAAGAAACAATATGTCAAGGATGTTAAACAAGATAGGGGAATTAATTGTACAAACAATTAATTATTAAATTGAGTTAACACCAAATAGGAAATAGGTACATATTAAGGAAATGGTATTTCAAGGATGTTGAAATGGGATATAGGAATTGTACAATCAATTAATTATTAAAGGGAGTGAATATATCTGTACCATAAAGTAAACAATACATCAAGAGTTTCTTTTAAATAAAAGGTCATCATTAACTATGATGGTCGAGATTCTCTCTTCGTACAATTTAGAAAATCTTCGAGTTTCTTATCGTTGATATTCATAGTCGTAAGAGGTTCCAAATTTTCTTCGGGTTGTTCTCCATGAGCCTTGAGTATGTCATCATTCTACAAGGGAATACAAACTATTTTCTCAATCACGTCAAAAACTTCCATGTCTAAAAAATATTAAGTTGATAGTAAAAGTATGGACGGGCTTGAAGCTACTAGACTCATTCGTTCATTTAAGAAAAATAGCAATTGGGATAAAGTAACAAAAGATAAAGTTGAGTCATGTGATCATTCATATGACCAAAGTTTGAAAGATCCAAGAAGGATAATTCCCATAATAGGAATTATTTCAAAACTAATGCCAGAAAGTACCGAAAACTTCTTCGAGAATGATGTGGACTCATTTATAACAAATCCAATTACTCTTCAGAATTTAAAACAATGTCTTGAATAGACATTCACGAATAACCTTATTGGTTTTTTTATAAGTAAAGGAGTGTCTAACTCAGAGTCGAATAGTAAAATAACCAATGTGATCGACAAACTATGTCGAGTTTCAATATCATCGAAAATGGTATTATGAAAAATCACGAGAAGTTTTAGAGACCATTGTATCGCTAACAATGTATTGAGAAGGTTTTGGAGATCGTTGTATCACTCACAACGTCTTAAGAAAAGTCTTAGTATTTATATAAACAACATTTATATAATAAAAAAAATATAGTGACGCTCTAAAAGGTAGATATAAGTGACCGAAAATAGTTGACATTTATATAAATTAATTTTATATAAATAAATAGTGGTACTCTCAAAAATAAACGTAAGATATCTAGAAGAAAGTCAAGTATTATAAAATCATTATTCGTATAATACTAATAGTAATGATCAAGGAAGTAAATATAAGGAATCAGGAGGTATGCGCGCACGGATATCAGATATATCGAGGAGAGACTCTAAATTTTGAAAAACAGTTATAGTATTTTTGAAAATGACCCAGTACTCTATGACGTGTGCTCTGATACCAATCTGTTACACCTCCAAAATCTGACGGCAGCAGGACAGTAACATTGGGGTGCGACATCATGGAACAAGAAGTACAAGTCACAGAAAACGACCTCCAAAAAGAGACGTTTTTAAAATACATTTCAAAATGTTTCACAATAAAAATGTTCGAGTTTATGAATAGGTCCCAATAGTTTCAAAATATTTCAAGGTTCAAACATGATATAAAGTTTAGATAATGTTTTCATCAAATTTAAATTGAAATAATAGAAATTCTTTACAACACAATGTTTTCAAAAGAAATTTTATCAAATGTATAAAATATGGAGTCTCCAAATACATATCCATGCGTCTTTCCTCCGAGCAAAATACCTGAAACCTAAGATAAAACATGCTAAAAGTCAATAAAATTGTTGAGTGAATTCATAGGTTTTAATCATAAATCAATGATTAAGTAAATCGAGTAATGTTATTGTAATCAAACAGTTTAGTGGACCACAAGATTTAAGTAATGTAGACAAGAGAAATAAATTCACCAAGTCCAAAAAGTAATATGTATTATTGCTCTAAGCTCATGACACCAAACCTTAACATGTGTTGTGAGAGAGAGTTAATGTTGCAGACACCCAAGTATTTTTCTCCCCGAGAGTTGGTGTGGCTAGACACCCAAGTATTTTTCTCCCTGAGAATTGGTGTTGCAGACACTCAAGCATTAACATATGTTATGAGAGGGAGATGGTGTTGCCAGACATCCATGTATTTTTCTCTTATAGTTGGTGCGGCCAAACACCCAAGTATTTTTCTCCAAGAGTTGATGTTGCCAAACACCCAAGTATGATTTCAATTGTAAGTGCGTCCATTTGATGTGGCACAAGTTATTGAATACCCGGACAGGGATTGTCAGTCCCAATAGATCTATTCATAGCATTTGCGCTTACACAAAGTAACTAACGGTTCATAATAGTGGGGACTTAAGTGGCAATAAAGGTACTTAGGCAATAACAATCAGGCATAACATACAATTTTAAAGCACTTGTGTATATAAAAATAATTGAGCATGTATCTCACCCCAAAATAGTTCAAAATCAGTATAAATCAAGTAAAAGTGAGGGGCTTTGGGACTCACCTTAAGAAATGATATAGTTATCGAGTAATAAACGTTCGAGAAACGATCGAGAAAATCCTAGAAATAATATAAGTAGCGTCTTTGGATTTATAAATATTACACGAATAAATGTAGTTAAGTTTTTATAAAGTTTTTATATTGATTATAACATTTGAGACGTACATCTTATAAACATAATTACGTTAAAGACAAAGTAACTAAAGTATAATTTGGACTAGTTTTGAAGAGTATAATATGGACAAGGGCCAAAAGTGTTGATCTTAACTTTTATAATATATATATTTATCTTCAAGTTGTTACTTAACAAAAAGGTAACCAAAGTACACATCTCATGGTTTAAAACTAATTTATTTATGTCGAAACAAAAGCTCTCATGTAACCACACTTTCAGTAAATGCATGATCAGTTGGTTCTTGATATTATTTTATATCTTTGAAATTTGACGACAAGCTATAAACATTAGGACATGCCTTGAAAATTCATCTATATTTTTTAGCAAAAATGGCTAAATCTTTATTTTGTAACTTAACTGTATACTTTCCCATATTGAAAGAAACCATCGAAATACTGTTTTAGGAAGGCCCAATCAAGGTTAAAAGACAATATGATTAATATCTATATCTTTGTATTTATAGGGCACACTTGTATTACTAAAATATTGTATAAACATTACTCAACATAATCATATAAATATTAAGACTCATTTTCAAAACTAATTAACATATGATATGACGGAAACATTCTGTCGAAATTACTATTAGTGTATTCTTAACTTTTATTTGATTCCATATATTTATAATTTTAAATTGGTTAAGTATTATGTAATACACATTTTGAAGCAATACGACGTCGTTTTTGCATGTGATACAGTTAATATGAACAGTACCGGCCCAATGGGCACGGGTATGTTCATGAAAAAAAAAAACCTTTATAATTCCGTCTTCCCTTTCTTTGGCCAAAAATCAAGAAAAAAAAAATTTAAAAATGGAGGACGTACTCGCATTTTTAACTATTTACGGCTTTCTATCGGCTCTGGGCTCAAAAAAAAAAAAATACGCGCGATTGTTTAATTTAATATAAGTACAAAACAAATATGAAACATGAGACCGAAAAAATAAACCGCCACAAATTAATATGAAAAAAAAATTGCTCAACAAAATAAGAAAATTTTTTACCAAAGTACTGATTTACTCAGATAAAAGTGTACTACGTCAGTTTTGACTAGCTTCTACAGTTAAAATGGAAGTACCCGGGCCATGGGCTCAAGTTACTGTTCTCGGCCAAAAAAAAAAACTTTATAATCCGCTCCCTTCTTTGGCAAAAATAGAAAAAAAAAATTACGGGACGTACTCTTATTTTTAACTATTTACGGCTTTCTATCGGCTCTGGCAAAAAAAAAACGCGCGTATTGAAATTTAATATAAGAACAAAACAAACTATTAAACATGAGACCGAAAAAATAAACCCGCACAAAATAATATGAAAAAAAAATTGCTCAACACAAAATAAGAATTTTTTTACAAAAGTACTGATTTACTCAGATAAAAAAATACCCGCAACATTAGGCCCAACATATTTGCCCATATAAAAAAACAAACTAAAACTGGGCTCGGTTATGTTATCGGCCAAAAAAAAAAAAACTTTAATAATCCACGCTATCCCTTCCTTGGCCAAAATAAGTATGAATTTTTTTTCAAAAGTGATACTACGTCGTTTTGGACTAGGTGCTACAGTAAAATGAACAGTACCCGGCCCACTAGGCTCGGTTACTGTTCATCGGCCAAAAAAAAAAAAACTTTATAATCCTTCTCCCCTTCTTTGGCCAAAAATAAGAAAGAAAAAATTACGGTTACCGTACTCTCATTTTTAACTACCCACTAGGCTCGGTTACTGTTCATCGGCCAAAAAAAGAAAAAAAAAAAAAAAAAAAAAACTTTATAATCCCGCTCCCCTTCTTTGGCCAAAAATAAGAAAAAAAAAAATTTACGGGACTATTCACTTCTATTTTTAAATATTTACGGCTTTTCTATCGGCTGGGCCCAAAAAAAAAACAGCTGCGGATTGTCATTTAATATTAGAAACAAATACAAACTTTAACATGAGGACGAAAAAAATGAAGCCGAAAAAAAAAATTAATGCCCCACAAACAAAACACGCATAATAAATTTAACGCCCGCAGCAACGAGTGGAGGTTAATCTTGCTTGTATATACACATTTGAGGTTCAAAACTACGTCGTTTTGAACCATCAATAAAGCTACAGTTGCTACTGTGAGCCGGCCCATTGGGCTCACACACTTTGGGCCCTTAGGCCTTTTTTTTTTTTTTTTAGTAGGCAACTTAAGAAAATAAAAATAAAAAATTGCTCGGCACAAAATAGAAGAAATTGTTTTTTACTAAAAATTAATGAGTTAATTCAGCTGAGAGTTACAAATATCCGCGCATGAGGCTCATCCTAATAAGACCTTCATATAAAAAAAACTATTAACATGAGACCGAAAATATAATCCCACGCCTAAAAAAAATTCTAAAAAGATTCGCCTGTGTCAGGCAAAATAGGGAAATAAAAATATAGATTTATTCACGATCATAGAAAAATATCCACGAATTACGCTTCTTACCGTCCCAACAAATAAGCACATATAAAAAAACTCTATTAAACGTGAGACCGAAAAAATAAATCCGCACAAATAAACAAGAAATTGAGTCAGCACAAAATAGAGGAAAAAAATATATAGATTTATTCTCAGTGATCAAAAAATAACTCACGACATGTACGGCCAACACAATAAGCCCATATTAAAAAAACTATTAAACATAGGGCCGGCCCATTTGACTTTTTTTTTCTATTTCGGCCCATTGGGTCGGCCCATTTGACTTTTTTTTTTCTATTTCTATAACTAGGCAACTTAAAAAAAATTGTTCAGTACAAAATTACAAAAGTATTTATTTATTCAGATCAAAAAATATCCGCGACATGAGACCAAACACATAAGCCCATATAAAAAAAAAACTATTGCACAAAAGAATATAATTTTTTTTGTTGCTCTGCACTAATAAGAAAAAATAATTACAAGAGCTGCATTTATTTCCTGATCAAAATAACAGCACGAAACAACGCCAACACATAGCCGCAAAAATACAAATACAAAAAAAAAGTTTAAAAAAATAACGCCTTCCTTCAACGCGCGCACCAATTGTTTAAAAAAACAACAACATCTATGATAAAAGAAATACCGCCCCGCAGCAACGCGCGGGCAACTATGCTTGTTACTATATATACTAAAAGGCAAAACAAAAACAACCAACGACTGTGTCGTTTTGAGTTTGGGCTTATTTTAGCCTGTCCGATTTGCCCAGTAGGTGTGGTGCTTCTTTTTTCTTTTTTTCGTTTCTTATTCGAGAGCCTTCCTAACACAAATCATAAACTACAGTCGGTTCCTATTTCCCTCTGAATCTTTCAGAAATATCCTAACGCACACAATCCAAACATTTCATTGCCTACTTGCAGAACACATCACACATACATGTCAGGTTTGGGGTTTGATTTTGGGGTTTGATACGGTTACACGATAATTAGGGTTTCAATTTTTGGGGGGGTTTATGGTTCCCGTATTAATATTGATCATAAAGTCTCAGGTATGTTACTTTTTTGAATTTGTCATTTCTTTGCTTTATGTTTCCCTTCTTTAATGTATATCCTAATTTTCTTTTGCTATTGATATTATGTAGATATGGAGATGATTGAAAAAAAGATTTAGTAAATTATTGCTTGGTGAATACCTGAAGTGGCACAAAGGTGTTTGCACACCTTTAGCTATCTCAAATGCCATCACTAATCTTTGTGGTAATTACATAAAATTCATAATTTTGTTTTCTTTCGAGTAATTTTAATTTGGAAAGGCTTCACGTTGAAGTTGTTGTAATTAGGGGTGTCAAAAATGCCGACGCGACCCGAACTCGAACCCGAATAAGCATATTCGGGTCGAGTTAGTCGGGTCCAAACTCTTATTCGGGTTATTCGGGTCAACCCGAGTAACCCGACTACCAAATAGGGTTGGGTATCGGGTTGAAACTTTTTGGCTAACTCGGGTTCGGGTCGACTCGATTGACCCGAATAAGGTTTTTTTTATTTTTTTAATATAAATTTTATATATTTTCTATTTAAAAGAGTAAAAAAAGGGAATTCTTTTACATGTTACCCATATTCGGGTTGACCCGATACGAACTGACCCGGCACGAGTTGACCCGAACCCGAGTAACCTGAATTAAAAAAGGGTCGAGTTCGGGCTTAGAATTTTTTATCTTAACACGCCTTTGACCCGACTCAAACCGGACCCGACTAACACCCCTAGTTGTAATAAGTATCAAAAGTTGATGTACAACTACTAAGATTTTTGTACGTTAATCCAATGTATGATACGCAATCATCCATAGACTGTTGAAGCATTAGTTAAACTAATAACATGATAAATTGCATCCATGGGCCATGGGTAACTACATGTTGATACAACGTAAAATTTAGAAAAACTCAGTTTATGTAAACTAAAATTTAAATAATACATAAGACATCAGGTACCCATACACAATGCAATTATTGCTAACTATATAGAAAAACCATAGAAAGAACATTGATAATTGATATTATGTGTTAAATAATGATATGAGACCAATGAAAATAATTTATACGTGTATAAAAAAACATACAAATTACACTACTTTATTACATATATGCTGATACACGTCAACCTCTGTTATGACCGACACAAATGAATCAAAAAAGAAAAAGTGGGTAGCCACGTAAAAAACTAGATTAATATACATTACAATTAGAATGCTGCCATTTTTAACTTTGGCGTCCAATGATCGGTACACATCATCAAGTGGCGCTTGATATTTTTCATGTTTAGCAAACCGTTTATTACGGCTTTGATCATGGTTTCAGACCAACAAGTTCAAGATCAAACACTGCCGTTGTGTAACGTACCGATTCCATTCATAAGCATTAAGCATAGATAAAATGGTTTCTTCTTTGTGTCGCCCATTGGGATAAAGCTCGACAGAAATATAAAAAATGTGCTTCTAAAGGTTTATATAATAATATTGGCAGCTAGGGTTTTTTATTCGAGTTTTCCATGCAGAGATGGGGAGGATGCTATCGATAGGAGATGGATATTAAGGTGATTTTTATTTGAGAATAAATATAAATGAAGGAGCGTCGTTTGAGAGATTTACGGAAGTAGAGAAATACCAATTAAGCCCTTTTTCTTTAGTTGACAATTTCTTTTACTTGAATAATATAATTTCTACTTGGCATTGTTTGAGTGGCTTCCTACACTATCTTACTTTAAACACTATCTCACAAGAACCCCATTCTATTAGCATATTACTAAATATTATGTTCTATTGAACATATATAGTGCAAAGTTTTTGTGTTGATGTTATCTTTTTAACCAACTCAGGTGCTAGAAGGAACATTAAAGGAAATAAAGAATGTCGTGGAAAGGAATACTAAAAGTAGAAGAAAATTGTTTTTACCTTATAAGTAGCTTCTGAAGTACCCTTTACATTTCGGTCATGCCGAAAAGGGCTGAGCACAATACCTTTCTTACAAACAGAAGTACGACGTTTGAACTTTCAGCTTGGCATATCTTAATCACAAATATGTGGTATGCATTTTCAAGAAATAGCAACATATCGAAGCTCAATTTACCGAATCAGCAACAGGTAGAACCAAAGCAACATAAACAATAATATAGACTATATACAAAGTCTGACATGGTGCGTTCTTACTAGATCAATAAAATGTTCGAAAATGAATGACAATGAGCTATAACATTTTCAGACATTCATACTTTTAGTGTATACCAATTTAGCATAGGTTTACTAATGTTGTTTCGCATCAGTTTGATGTGTAACTGCTAAGAATGTAATGGTCTGTAAATGTGAGTGCTTCGGTAGCGTGTTAAATTAGCCCCGCCGCAACGCGCGAGCCTCTTTCCAACTTGTTTACCTTCAAAGACTACAAACGTTTCACTAATGGATCAACCCATGACCCAACTATGAATTTAACCACAAAGATCCAATGAAATAGAAACTCAAAGCACCACACCAACCTCTAAACTTGGCCAGATGAACCTGATTTCTAGAGCCGAACACGAACCCAAATTCGTCCAAAAAAATATGAACCGTGAAAAAAAATCGAGATTATGCCAACACTTGGAACAATATTCACATGACTGAAACTTGCCTTGAACACAAACATCATCATCGTCATCATCATCGAACCCAAGAACCAAAGTGGTCTTGTTGGCTCTGACTCGAACAACGCTCGAAACTCTTAGTCATGTTCGTAAGCTCCATTGCTTAAGCCATAGTTAACCCTTTTAACTAGAACCAACACTAACTTGTTCACTAGTAACTGATAGACTTAAAACCATAGATATAATACAAAAATGAAAAGTTTGACGGAAATTTCAAGATAAAACAAGGCTACGTGGAGAAAGGGTACTAAAAAGAATAATGCTCACCTTTTTATATGTTGTTTTTATCATGATATGTGAAGATGGGATGCATTGGAGTAACTTATATTCCCACTGTTAGTGGTTACTTTTGTAAGTGGGTTACCGAATTTAGGGATGAGAGGAAAATATTATAGGTTTATTTTGTGTAAATTTTTTAATAAGTGAGTACTTTTAGGACCAACGGGTAGAAATGTAAAATATTTCAAGA
>BQNB010193354.1:0-11542 GCA_026074375.1 Tanacetum coccineum
ATTTTTACAAAATATTTTCACAAAATTAATTATAAAAAATATTTTCTAATTAAAAGAAAAGTTTTATTAAAAACTTAAAATCTGAAATTCAAATTTCCCCTCTAAAACGGAAGCTTCTATACCAGATACAACCTTCCCTACAAAAAGACAAAAAAGGGAGCGGAGTCTACTGGCGGCCCCCTTATAGGCCTGGCGGCCCCTTTATATATATGGGACCGCCGCCAGTTACTGTTGACTTTTCCTGTCTATAAATACTGGTCCACCCCTTGCTGAAAATCAAACCTCTTTGAACGAATTTTCTCACACTTCTTTATCTCTCTAAAAACCTTATTTCTCTCACTAAATATCTTGATCACTCACATCTCTTGATCTTGTTTCAAGTGATCTAATCTATTCTTCTCATCTTTTCCTTCTCTTTCAAGTGCAAGAGAAGAACACTCGTATTTGCCAAGAAACGAAGTGTTGATTAGTGATCTCTCCTCCTCCTTTCTTCTAAGTACCAAACCTCTATTGTAATTATCTTGTGTATTTGTGTGATTCGGATAGTGTGTAAATCCGTAGTGTAGATCTAGTGATTGTGTATTGATTGTGAAGTGGTAGATTGGTTCTAGCTAAGATTAGGACTCAACATCTAGCTTAGTGTTGGAAAATAACATAAGTGATGTGTAAACGGTTTTCTCCACCTAAAGGGAGCTTGTTGACATTGTGAAAGCTCGAGTCGGATACTCAGGGAGTGGGTAAGGCGAATAGGTGCTTCGTAGCCGAACCACTATAAAATCTTGGTGTCTTGGTTTGGTTGTTCCTTTCCTTATCTCATTACATTAACATTTTTGAAAGAAAACTTTTAAAACGTAAAACGAACCTGTAAACTATTCAACCCTCCCCCCTTCTAGTTTTCACAAGTCATTTTGATAAAATTGACCCATTTTGATAAAGTGACCCATTTTGATAAAACTTAGGTACGTTTAACTGTTTTTTCTATTTCTTTTTGCTATTGAAGATAAATTCATAATTAACTATAGTTGGTTGGTTACTTTATCTTGGTTTACATTTATCATTCCTGTATGTGTAATCTTCCTTTAATAAGTTATAATATCAATTGTAGATAGTCATTACTATGAACTGATCAAATGAAAACCAAGATCCAAATAAAGGTACGCTGGATAATACAAATGTATTGTCAAGCTGCATTCCTCTATTACCTTCGACCAATGTTTATCGATCCAGCTTTTTATCATCTACAACAAACGTGGAACAACCATTAACTAATTTAAATGGTTCATCTCAAGCAACACAAGTTAGGGGACCCAGAGGTCGGCCTCGTTTAAGCGCACACACTTTAACTGGTATCACTAACATAAGTGGCTCATCTTAACCACTTCAATTTTGTGCGCCTAATGTTTTGACAACATCACCTTTTCTATTATCTACAACAAACGTGGAACCATTAACTAATAATACAAATGGTTTATCTCAAGAAAAACAAGGTACGAGACCCAGAGGTCGGCCCCTTTAAGCGGGTGCGCTTTAACTGATATCACTAACATAAGTGGCTCATCTCAACCACGTCAATTTTGTGCGCCTAATGTTTTGACAACGTCATCTTTTCTATCTTGGATTAATGTCACTCTAGCATTGACATCAACCCTTAATATACCCCAACCACCTTCAACATTTACAACATCTTCTCAACAGTCTCTTACTACCAGCAATCACGATACAGTTCCACCAGACGTCGTCGTAGACCTCCATCTCAAGCAAACGTTCTACGGGTTAGTCACAATGTTAGACCACGTGAGTATAACTAAATCATATATGTATCAACTTTTATAAAAAAAATCTCATTTTACATATCTAACATCTGGGTTGCTAGTTTGCCTCCATAAAATGATTGTATGAGTTCGCCAACAAATCAAACCCCTTCAGTCATGTGTTCATCAGTAAATATTATTGATAATCATGGAAATCTAATGCATCTTCCACTATCATCTCGTGTAACCAACCCTGCTAATTCAATGAGACATGTTATTGGCTTAAACAATTCTACACCACGCCACATATCTCAATCAGCGAACACTAACCAAAATGAAATTAATATCCCTACAAGTGTATCAAACTCAATGCCAACAACGTAGGATGACTCGGTACGCGGACTCTAGAGATGCGATAAATACATGTGCACATTGTCAAGCCAAGTATTGGTATGGTGAGAGAATGGTTAGACATTTATCTACATCTAATCCTAGATTCTCAACGTATTGCGGTAAAGGAAAGGTTGTATTTCCACTTCTTTGTCATACACCACCACTATTGACAGAACTAATGGATTACAATGGTGAAGAATGCTTTAAGTTGTTTCAGAAAAAATTAAAGCTATTAAATTCAATGTTCTCTTTCACCTCAACAGAGGGAAATATAAACAGAGAAATAAACGATGGCTGTGGGCCTTATGCATTTCAAATTAATGCCTACAACCACCATCGTATAGGGACTCTCTTGCCGACACATAAGGACTAACGCCCTAGGTTTGCCCAATTGTATATATATGACACCGAACATGAAGTAGACAACCGATTATAAGCATTGAACATAACAAGTTCTTTGAGTGTTACAGACAACAATATTCGTTCATTAGTGCAAGATCTTATTACAATGCTTGATCTAAATAACCCATTGGTTTAATCATTTAGGATGGCAAAAGATAGGTTTGTTCAGTCGTCATAACATGTAACTCTTTGCTTAATCGGTACCCGACAACCTAATGGACGCCAATATAACTTACCAACAGCTTATGAGGTTGCTATACTCATACTAGCGACGGTAATCTGACAGATTCCCATGATGTAATTGTTGAAGAGCATGGTAATGAGCATAATCGCAATCCTGTTAA
Source organism: Tanacetum coccineum (assembly GCA_026074375.1). NCBI lineage: Eukaryota > Viridiplantae > Streptophyta > Magnoliopsida > Asterales > Asteraceae > Tanacetum > Tanacetum coccineum. The sequence goes on from BQNB010193354.1 coordinate 2,891, forward strand.
ATGAAATTTTAAGTTGCACCCGAATTTTATGGCTTTGCAGTATCCGCTACTTTTTCCTTATGAAGAATATGGGTTTCAATTGCATATACCTCTCAATGTTCCTCAGACAACTAAAAGAAAATACTTAAGTTTGTGGGTGTATTATTGTTTTTGTCTTCAGATTCGAGTTAATGAAGGTAAAACATTGCATAAAGCTAGGAGTTTGTTTCATACATTTTGCGTTGATACTTATACCGCTGTTCTCGATCATGATCTAGACTGGTACAAGTGAAACCAAAATAAGATACGATCTGAGCTGTATAATGGATTACATGATTGTGTTGCTAACGAAGAGACAAACGTTGAATTCCTTGGTCAAAAAGTTGTATTGCCTTCGACATTCACTAGGTGTCCTAGACATATGATCCAACAATATTAAGATGCAATGGCTATATGTCATTGGGTTGGACCTCCGGATCTTTTTGTAACTATGGCGTGCAACCCACGATGGCCTGAGATTAAACGTGAAGTTGAAAATTATATACCTGGTCAACCTACAGTTGATAGACCAAATACCATTGCACGTGTCTTTAAAATGAAGCTAAACGATCTTATGGACGACATTAGGAAAGGAAATCATTTTGGACGAGTAAAACCTGGTGTGCACTTACTATATGATTTTCACCTTCTTTTTTTAATTCCATTCTCTAACCTGTAGTATTCATGTATTTACATGTGCAGTTATTTATACAATCAAGTTTTAGAAACGTAGATTGCCACATTGTCATGCACTTATATTTTTGCACGATCATGATAAGATTTCTTCAATAGATGAGATAAATCACGACATATCTATAGAGTTGCCTTCTGAGGTTGATGACCCAATAGGATTTAAATTGGTTTGTTCTCATATGATGCATGGGCCATGTGGAGACCTATATAAACCAGCCTCATGTATATCAAGAGATAGATGTGTAAAAGGATACCCAAAAGGAATATTGTGAAGAGACATTTATTACCCGTGACGATTGGCCCCATTATAGGAGACCGAATAATAGAAGAAAAGTACAAGTTGGTCAATAAGATATTATGCTTGATAATCGGTTTATTGTTCCCCATAACATTGATTTGATAGTAAAATGTGATTGTCATATAAATGTAGAATGGTGGAACCAAGGAACATTGGTGAAATACCTTTTTAGTTATCTTAACAAAGGTCCAGATCATGCAATGATTGTGATTGAAGGTCAAAGAAATAAAGCCAGATACAAAAATACTACCACCACGACCAACATCAACAACACTACTTCCTCCTACAGAGTGACCACCACCACCAACAACACCACCCCTACGACCACCGCCAACAACAACAACAATAGCAGAATGCCATATCGAGCTATATTACAACATGAAAATGAATTGAACAATATCTTAGCTATCGTTTTATTTCTGCCTCAGAATCATGTTGGCACTTGTTAGGATACGAAATGCATTACCGATTTGTTGTTGTAGAAAGGCCCCCTTTTCATGAAGAAGGGTGTAATAGAGTTTACTTTAGGGATGATGACCAACTTGATAATGTTATTGAAAGGGAAACATCAACAATATCTAAGTTTACTGAATGGATGAAAGCTAATGAAATGTATCCAGAATTAGGAAAACTCTAACGTATGCCAAGTTTCCAACAAAATTTACTTGGTATGATAAGGAAAAAGTTTGGAGGCCACGTAAAAGTAGAACGAGCTTAGGCTGGATTTATTTGTCTCCACTTCAATGGGCGAGAAGTTCTATCTACGAATGTTACTAAATGTTATACGTGGTCCCACATCTTTTATAGATATCCAAACCGTAGATAATGTAGTATACCCAACATATATATCCGCTTGTAAGGCGTGGCATTTATTAGGAGATGACGTTGAGTGGGTTCAAGTAATAAGAAATGCTTCTCAACGGAAGTTAGGCGATCAACTTTGAGAGATGTTCGTAACCATATTGTTGTTTTGTAGAGTTTCTGACCGTGATAAAGTTTTTAGAGATGTCTACCAATACATATCAGAAGATGTTGTGCGCAAACATCCTAGGTTGTTGCATAACCAAAATGTGGTATTTATAGATCAAGAAGTTCAGAATTACACACTTTTAGAGTTAGAGGCGATATTGAATTGTAATAATAAGTCGTTGCTTGATTTCTCAGAACTCCCTCAAATTGATTACACGCTAATGAATATCAGCGAGAATAGGTTGATAGCTGCTGAAAGAATGTACAATGCGAACGAAGAATGGTCTCGGTTTACCAGTTTATATGGTGGATTAATTCCACAACAAAGAGATGTATATGATAACATCATGCAAGCTGTTAATGAATGAAATGGCGGGTTATTTTTTTGTCTATGGTTGTGGAGGTACCGGAAAACGTATTTGTGGAAAACAATTATATCATGGATACGGTCGCTTGGAAGAATTGTGTTATATGTTCCATCATCTGGTATTGCATCACTCTTATTACCTGGTGGATGAACCACACACTCAAGGTTTCATATACCTATGGAACTTGACAACGAATCGTGTTGTGGAATCGATGTCATTTCAGATCTTGCAGATTTAATTAGAGCCGATGATCTTATTATTTGGGATGAGGCACCCTTACAACATTGACATTATTTTAAAGTTGTTGATCGAACATTCCACAACATTTGCAGGCTTGATAATCCTAATGCTGATAATTAAGTGTTTGGCAGAAAAGTTGTTGTGCTCGGTGAATATTTTTGACAAATCCTACCAGTTATTCCAAATGCACCAAGGTTTGTAATGGTTGCTTCTGTTGTACACAAGTCACCGAGCGTGTAGGATTATTGTAAGGTTTTTGTTTTGTCTATTAACATGCGGTTTCATGATCCTACGATTGATGTTACAAATACGGATGAGATGATGCGATTTCATAATTGGCTTATAGCCATGGGAGATGGCATGCTTCCATCTATTGCACTAGATGGAGAAGATGAGGCTACATGGATAACAATTCCCGAAGACCTTTTAATTCCCATTGATGATAACCCTGTCGAGGCTATTGTGTCGAGTACATTCTCAGATCTCCTAAATAGAAACCAAGATATCAATTACTTGTGTGCCCAACGAATGATGTTGACGATAAGATCAATTCATACATTCTTGCATCAATGTTGGGTGAAATGCATAAACTTCTTAGTGATGATATGATATGTTCCACCACGGATAACTTAGAGGAGATGCAAATCATGTACCCTCTTGAATTTCTTAATACTTTAAGGTTCTCAGGTGTCCCAAATCATAAACTTAAGTTAAAAATAGGTGCGCCAATCATATTATTACGTAATATGGGCCAGTAGCGAGGTTTGTGTAATGGGACACGTTTAGTAATTACCCAGATAGCCCGTACTGTCCTTGAGGCTCAAATTATTACCGAGACTCATATTGGTGAAAAAGTATTTATTAATAAGATTGATATGACCCCGACCGATTCATCCTGACCATTCAGATTTATACGAAGGCAGTTTCCCGTTAAAGTATGTTTCGCCATGACAATCAACAAAAGTCAAGGCCAAAATTTTAACCATGTCTGTATGTACCTTGAGAAACCCGTATTTACACATGGACAACTTTATGTTATTGCATCGCGCGTGACTTCTCACGCTGGACTATGTTTTTATATTGATAAGGGAGGAATTTGTGCTAATAACTTGACAAAAAATATTGTTTACAAAGAAGTCTTTTATAATTTGCCTATAGGTATGTATTGCACTTGAATTATATTACTTTTCACGTCGTTTTTATATGACGATTGTTCTTTTTATTGCAATTTCGGTCGAACAGCAATGAGCATCCATTGTCACTATATCGCTGACTTGTATCCTATATTGATTGATAAGCGGACACTTAATGTTAGGGTTAATGGCACAAAAAGGTACTCAACATAAGGGTGATTTCCAATCAAGTTATCACACTTGTTTTCTTGCATAAAAAGGTGCCCAACTTATATTGTTGGCCAATTTTGATATTTTCGTTAAATATTTAACGATCATCCATTAAGTTTTACATTTCAAGTCCACAGGCCATTACCACTACCACCAATCATCTTCGCCACCACCAAGACTCCCCACCACCATCACTACCAAGCAGCGCCTCCACCACCACCACCGAGAATAAACTATCATAGATTTCATGGGAGGGATCTTGGTTCGGATTTCCGATTAGATTCTTTTTCTCAATCTTGATCATGGGCTACACATTGAACTTTCTAAAAACTGTTCAAAATTTGGTGAAAAAATGTAGCAATTACTGCGTATTAAATTTCTAGACTTTAAAAACAATACGAAATCTAAAAATGGAGCCATCATAAAAGAATTAGACAACGATCTAAAAATGGAGTGCAACTCATTGTAGGACACTCGTCTTTATATCCAATTTAATGAAGTGAAATGAATGCATGAACTTATAGCCGATCTCTTCTTATTTTATAAACATGGAGATTATTATGGAAGCATCACAAAATCGTGCAAAAACAAGCATTATTATCGTCTTCGTTGTCTGTATCTCCGGTTTCACTGTCATAAAACGTGCCAAATAATACAAGAAACATCAGACACTATAACCGTAATAAATTTCATGTGAAATAACTCCTAATATTCAAGTAATAAATTTCATGTGCCATATAATACAGGGGTGGTGGGTGGGGTTGGCGGTGGAGGCAATGCTTAGTAGTGATGGTGGTGGGAGGCTTGGTGGTGGCGAAGATGATCGGTGGTGATGGTAGTGGCCGGTGGACTAGAAATGTAAAACTTAACGGATGAGCGTTAAATATTTGACGAAAATACCCAAATTGGCCAAAAATATAAGTTGAGTGCCTTTTTATGCAAGAAAAAAAGTGTGATACCTTGATTGAAAATGATCCTTAAGTTGAGTACCTTTTTGTGCCATTTTCCCCTTAATGTTATGGTTGCACGTGTATGGACTACGTACAATCCAAAGACCAACCGCATTCTATCTATTGATTTGATTATAGTAGATAAACGTGTGAGTGCAGCTTAGTTTTTTTATAATGCTTGATTTACTGTGCCCGTGTATTATTCCAGGCATCTAGTCTATTTTTTCAAAACATTTTGTACTGGTATACATGAGTTTAGGTGTTCTTTCAGGGCATTTGGTTATTTTTTGACCTGTTATAGTTAAATCAAGCATAGTCCAGTATAGTCTTGGTATATATGACCTGACATATTATAAAGTAATGTCTCATAGAAGAGCATAGTATAGTAGAGTCTTGGTTTATAGGACCTGACATATGATAAAGTAATGTCTCATAGCAGAACATACTAAACTAGTCATTCTTCAACAATTGTATAATGCACCCTTGAGTGATAAAACGTAGCTTACTTTTTTTTATATGACCAACCGCTTTAACTGATATCACTAAGATAAGACCAGCAATGTAAGTTGTTATCCTACATATGATAACCTACGTAGATGAACTGTCATCAAAATAGTTTGGCCGTCTTTTTGAAGATACAAAACATACATATTTTGTGTAGAAAATTCGGAAAATAAAGTACGTGCAGGAATTACTTTAAGGGCTGTTTGGACAGATTGTGTTTAAAGGGTTGTATGGACATAGACAGGGTTAAGGGGTTGTTTGGACAAATTTGGTTTAAGGGGCTTGATAACGCCTAAATTATAGATATTTCCGGCGACGTTATTTGCATTTATTTGATCATTTCTCATGAACTTTCTGTACTTAATCAAGTATATTTGCTATTATATGTTCTAGGTATGTGTCATGGAAGAAAACAAAAGAATACACGAAGATAAGAAGCTTAAACGAAGAAGTAAACTCAAGATAAAGATCCCCCGACACTTGTCCACTGTTTTGGCCATAACTGGAGCATACGAACTTGGATTGAGTTGATTCAAGCGACCACAAAAAGAGAATTTAATTATCTAAATTATGGAAAAACATTCAAGAGCTGAAGTATTACCAAGATTTCCAGATTTACTATTGAGTACAACACATTTTATGGATAAACAATTAATTCACGAATCTGATCCATAATCCGTCCACATTCATTCCCAACATGGTCCCCAAGTTACCAATACCCTATAAATACCTCCCATATGAACCTTAGATGAAATCATCTCCTCACATACAAATCACCAGAAGAAAATCCAAGGAGCTGACAAAGTACGCCGCACTTTTCCTAAAGTGCGCCGCACTTTTCCTAAAGTGCGCCGCACTTTCCTCCATCCACAAGTCTGTCGCACTTATAATATTGTGCACCGCACTTTCGTTTAAACTTCCCAAGGAAACGGTTAAAGTCCTAATAAATGCTAAGTGCATTAACTCCCTAAGTGCGCCGCACTTTTTCTCAAGTGCATCGCACTTCTACCCGAAATCAGCCTATAAATAGAAAAGGATTTCTATCATTTTAATCACACATCCACAACAATTCTCTCATCACCCCACACCATCTAATCATGAATTTCAAGGGTGGTGACAACACCTTAAGGGTTCGGGTTGATTGGAATCAATAGCTTGGGTTTTATTATAGTTTTTGTTTGGGAGAACTAATTGTCGAATCGTTGATCTTGTAAACGTTGGTATAATTTCTACAACTCTTTTAATATGAAGTATTATGAATTCATGATGAATGTTATGTGTTTTGTTACTTTGATTATGGAGTAGTGTTCTTATGTTTGTTTGGGCATAATGTGATCTTAGATATGGAGCATTTGGATATGTGTTTATTGAATTGGTAAAACATATTTTATACAAGAATATAGGCCGAAGGGTTCTTTTATACATGTGTTCTATCAATCCATCTAATATATTTGTTATAATAACTTATAAAGGCCGAAAGGATTTGTTGTTATTAATCAATATAATCACTAGTTATATTTAAAGGCCTAAAGGATTTATAACTTGTGATAATTCTATTTTCTAAACTTATAAACACTATCCTAAACACTTCATTATCAAAGTGATCATTGCCTAAACAATCATACCTTAATAATTTGATTGAATCATCCTTTTAATTGTTTTCGTTATAATATCCGATATATGCAAGAGTTGATTAATTTGATATATGACAATCATCTTAGCCTTAGCACCTTAATTACAAACTGTGAAAACTTCAATTACTGTGGAACGACCTGGACTTGCCTAAAGTTATACTATACACGAACGAGTATACTTCCCGAGTGTTGTGTTTTTAGTAAAAATAGGTATTTCTAATATTATAAATTTAAAGCTTGGAAAACACACATCAAAGTTTTTGGCACCGCTGCTGAGGAATTGTTTAAGTTGTTATTAGTTTGTTGCTTGTTTTAGGTGTTATTTTGTTTCACAAAAATTTTCAAACTCGCCGTACCGTTTTCTGGCAAACAGAAACCAAAAATCATTTTTCATCAGGAAGTACGCCACACATCTTATTTGTGCGCCAGTTTTCCAGTAAACCCAGAAAGTACGCCGCACTTTAACCAAGTACGCCGCACTTTCTGCAGATTTTTCACAAACAGAATTTTGTTTCAAAAACCAAAACCAAACCCCCCCCCCCAATCTGCTAGTCTTAGGTTCTATAATCATTTGGAATTATATTTTATCTGATTATATGCCTTGTGTATTTGTAATTATCTAGTTTATCATAATATTCGAAAAAAAAACATAAAATTTCCAAAAAAGCCGACGCACTTTTCCTAAAGTACGCCGTACTCTATCTAAAAAAAATTCTTTTATTTATTTATCCTTATTTGCTATATAATTAAATTAAAATATATATAATATATAAATTTTAAAAATTATAAAAAAATATATGAAAATAATTTATTTTATTTTGAATATGATCCTATTAGCCTTAACTATATATATAAAAATGTCTTTTTGCAAAATACTTAAAGTATGTATAAATCCCCTGTCTTTCGGAAAACAATTAGTAAGTCTAATATATAAATTAAATAAAAATTTAATAAAAAGGTCTTGTAAATTTAAAATTATCCAAAAAGAATCCATTCAGATCGAATCACTCAAATCTTCAACTCATCATTCCTCCGTTAACGAATTTGTCGTCATAAATATACCTGAAGAGGATGTTGAACCCAAACAAATAATTCTCGATCCTGATGATCAACCCACGTGGGAAAGTGCTAAGACTGTAGCACCGACTCCTAATTCTGCCATTGTCCAACCCAATGTCGATGAAAACTTTGTTATCAATAGTACTCACTTAAAAATTATTTCGGAAAATAAATTCGATGGTACTTAGCGGGCCGATCCGCATGACCACATCCGTGAATTTCTCGTAATCTGCAACATGTTCAGATACGGTGAAACGCAGAGTGAAGCTATGAAGCTTTTGATATTTCCCTTTTCCTTGTGCGATGAAGCTAAAACCTGTTTTAACGAACTTAATGAAGAGTCTATAACATCGTGGGAACAAATGAAAAAAGCTTTTTGATTCGCGGTTAAGCATACACTTATATAGCAACCCTAATACAGATCCTAACCGAATGCCCTTGACCAAGGCAAAAGGTCAAATTCCACAAAAGGATAAAATACACAAGATAGAATCAATGATAAAAAGATTCCGGAAGAGATATTCCCGGGTCGTATGTCCCAACGAGGCTGCAATTGAAGGTAATCATGGTTTGATG
>BQNB010193356.1:0-11542 GCA_026074375.1 Tanacetum coccineum
ATTCCATCCAAGTCTAACCATCCAACCCACATCTCACTTATTGTTCTTGGTTGATTCATTAGATTACTAGTATTCTACACATACGTAACTTGCAAGATATACATGTATTACGCGACCTTGTCACGTATTCATGACATGCGTAGTTGAAACCCATGCATGTTCGCGTCTTCCTTGACGTGCAACATGTAAACCAAACGTGACCCTAGTCACAAAGGCAAGGTATTAATGAATGCGGGTTAAGCCAAGCACATGTGAACCATGTGGTTCATGCGTACGTGACATGCATGGTTGAACCACGCATGCTCACTGTTTTGGGCTCACACCACAACACTCGACGTGACCTTGTGTCACGTATAGAAGTAAAACAAAACTAAACAAGGAATGTACCGAGAATGGTTCACTTACAATAGTCCTAAGCTTGAATGAATGCCGAGTAAGAGTGAGTAACCCAAACCGCAACCAAAAACCCTAGCTTTCAAAAGCTCTTAATATTTTGAAACCCTAGTTTCTTGACAACCCCTTATATGCGAGATTTTAGAGATTGAATCCTTGGAAGAGTGAAGTGATAATATTATGGACGAATGGTGTTTTGGGTTTGTGTTTCCTTGTCGTGATTAAAGAGAGAGCAAGAGAGGTTTAAGAAAGCTTTGAGTGGTAAGTTAATAGCTTTGATTTTGTGTGTTTACTTGAAACTGTGTTCGTGTATATAAGCAAAGGAACACACCAAAGCTTAACTTTCTTACTAACTCACTCCTTTTTCACTAACTCTAGGTTAGTTAAGGTCTTCCAAGTACTAAGTGTAAGACCTTGTAAGATTTGTAAGTGATTATGTTCATCCCTAGGAAGTTGGACGCCTAAGATGGATTAAAGGGTACAAAGATGTGACAATCTTTAGTTATATGTGCTAAGATGGTACTTAACCTAGTATCCTTTGGGTAATAGTACATGGTTTGATTGGGTTTATTTGTTTTATGCATGGTTTAGCCGTATATAATCGGCCTTGGTGATTTCTTGGCATAAAATTTCATAAATTTTGTATTTAGGGATCAAATGTGGGTATTGGTTTGAGTCTAGGTAAGTCTAGGTATTTCCGAGGTGTGTCCGAATGTATTTTATTGCGAAACGTAAACCCTTTACGTGACCAATAAAAATACAATACGCAAAGTTGATAATTGTCTTCTTAATAACTATTTATTACTTGGTGGATGTAAACCTTAATTTATTTAGTGACCGTTTACATTAAATGATTATTTCTAGTCTACGCGATTTGACTTAAAAGTTAAATTAAAAGTAAACGCGTATCGGACCAAAATAAATAGTGACAAATAATAGGAGTCGTAAGATGACCTGAAATTGAGAAATGTTACAGTCTCCACCCGTTAAAAGAGCTTTGTCCTCAAAGCTTAAGACCTTGTAGTGGATGACGAAGCCCGGTTTGTGAAAAGCTGTGGGTATTTTTGTTTGAACGAATCTTCACGTTCCCAGGTGAACTCAGGACCTCTCCTAGAGTTCCAGCGAACCTTAACCAATGGTATCCGGCTTCGCTTCAATCGTTTGATCTCCCGTTCCATGATTTCAACGGGCTCTTCCACAAACTGGAGCTTATCGTCAACATGAATTCCTTCTAACGGCATGACTAATGGTTCGTCAGCGTAACATTTCTTCAGATTAGACACATGGAAAGTATGGTGAACTCTGCTCAACTCTTGAGGAAGTTCCAGCCTGTAGGCAACTTTCCCAACTTTTGCTAACACCTTGAAAGGTCCGACATATCTCGGGTTCAGCTTGCCCCGCTTACCGAAAAATGTTAAGTGTAGTTATTTAACCTGGGAGGAATGGAGAGAAAGCATATGCAAAAGTTGTCACCAAGAGGAGGGATGCTGGAGGGGGTGTACTGCAATTTACTCTCAAATGAGACAAACGCTAGATTGCGCCCAATTGGCAAAATTAGCCCTTCAAGTTTCATTCTTTTTAACTTTAGCACTTATCTTTAAATAACTTTACACTTATTTATTTCTAACTTATAACTTTACCATTTTCTTATAAAATACATTACAAACAATTAAATATTATTATTTACATTATAAAATAATACATCATCGGGCTACGGGTGTTACATATAAACGTATTGACAATTGTAACACATGCAATTACCATCAAAAGTATTTACAATTTGCATTAAGCTCATGACACCGAAGCTAAACAAAGTATGCAGCATAAAAATGCCAAGTAAGGCTTGCCCTAGTAGGTTTCCTAAGTCCTAACTCAAGACCACCTAGAAATCGACATGATATATGTCCGTTTGATCGAGTACATCCAATATGAGTAAGAATCACCAAACTCGAACGGGGCATATTAGTCCCAATAGATCTATCTATAGCACTCGCGCTTACAACATGTAATTAACGCTTCATGATAGTGGGCAATAGTGAGTTATCGGTACTTAGGCAAATTCGCAAACATATAAAAAGTATAGTAACGTACTTGCGTCCAAAGTAAAAACGAGCAATGTTTCTCACTGATAACGCCTAAATTATACATGTTTTCGACGGCTTTATTTGTATATATTTTATCATTTCTCGTGAACTTTTAATACTTAAAATATGTGCAGGTTCACTTGAAGACATCCTGAACTTAAAACGATCAAACTACAAGTGTTTCTACTCAGTGGAAAGCAAGTTAGAAGAAAAGAAAGGACTAAAACAAAAAATGCTAAGAAGTACGCCTCACATTTCTGTATGTATGCCTATTACCCTTAATTATATTAAGTCAAACAAGAATGTTATCGGTCTTATAAAGTCAAATTGGGTCTTGTAAAGTAATAGGCTAGTCGGGTATAAACGGGCTTGGATTGTAATCTAATATTGTCCATGTTTTAGGCTCAAAGCCCAAGATATGCCAAGCCCGGCCCAAGTAGAAAAGCCCATACGCCTACATGTTGGCTAGGGGTATAAAAGAAACCCTCTCCACACATGGAGAGGGTGTTGGTTGCATTTGTCTCACTTGTAACTCACCACTTTCTCTCTCTAATCTAACATTCCAAGTTCTTTTCATCTCTCTTTTCTCTTTTCTTATTTCCAGCTTATCTAGGGCTTATTTGGGTTTGCTTATTTGTTGTGTTTGGATTATATTGTGGGATAACATGTGGTATCAGAGCCAAGGGGTGTTTAGTGTTGGATTCGTGGTCATAAGCTTATAATTCATGGCTTATTTGGGTGTAAAAGCTATTGACAAAAGAGCTTATGGTTTTTTTAGTTTGTTAAGCCTCTTATCTCCTTACTCTACTTGCTATTAAGCTCCTTTAGTAGCAAAATCATGTCTTAGATAAGCTATAAGACTTCTTTTTAAGCTTATTTAAGAATCGGCTTATTTTCTTCTTTTTCTTCTAGACGTGGTGTGTTGGGTTCGATTTAGAAAAGTCACAAGGGTCACGTCTATTTTTAGTTGATCTTCAAACTAGTTTCTTAGTTTTCTTAAATTTGGTTGCTTATTTTCGAGCTTATTTCGGCTTATTTTAAGCTTATTTTGCTAAATTTCGAGCTTATTTTTGAAGCTTATTTGTGATTGGCTTATCCTTTTTGTGGTCCTAACCAGTCATACAAGGGAGACCAAGATCCACAATTTTAGCTTCACAAGTCAAGGACATCTTGTTTGCTAGTTAAAGTGGTCCTCACCCGAAAGTAACTGCAAGCGGAATATGTAAGACAGGTCAAGCGAAACATGCAGGTGTAAATGTCAAGCGAAACATGCAGGTTTAATTTGAAGCGAAATATGTTAAAAGTGAGAAGCGAAATATGTTGAATGTCAAGCGAAATATGTTAAAAGACAAGCGAAATATGAAGGTTAATTGTCAAGCGAAATATGTTTAGAACTTTAAAGCGAAATATGTTTTAAACTCTCAAGCGAAATATGTTCAACATCAAGCGAAATATGCAGGATTGCTTTCAAGCGAAATATGTATAGAAGTTGAAGCGAAATATGTTTTGATTATTTAAGCGAAACATGCAATTTTTAGCCAAGCGAAATATGCAAACCTTCAAGCGAAACATGTCAATTTTAGGTTAACCAAATTTTTCTTCAAATCAATTCTACTTTCACGGTTTTTCTATTGATTTTGTAAAATCCCGACAAGTAATCTTTTTCCTTCTCGGTTTTAATCATAGAGTTGTAAAATCCCGTGGAAGTTAATTGCATTCTCTCACACCACAATACAATCAACACTTCATAACACTTAAGATCCGATATCCATTCACAACTTCATCAAAATGTCAAATTCAAATACCAATTTGCAAACTCAATCATCGAATGCTCTTCATAATGCTATCATAGAAGCGGGTAGCAAAGATCGTCTACCAATGTTAGCACCAGGTAATTACGTTCAGTGGAAATCCAGAATCAAGAGATATATTGACACCAAACCTAACAGTGAACTCATCCACTATTATCTCCAAAATCTACCATACATGTATTAATGGACTGAGAAGACAGTTCCAGTTGCTGAAGGTAGTTATGAAACAACTACAGAACTGATTGCAAGACTACTTTGACAAAACTCAGAACAACGTTGAAAGACTGCTTTCAACTTCAATTCAAGCTCGTATGCAGAAATACACTAGATTAGATGCTCAATCCTTCCCGTGCAACGATCTTTAACATAAGATTCCATGGGAAATACAATCTTGATGAAAACTCTTCATCAACAACGAACTCCACAAGTGTTGAAACAAAAGAAGTTGATGCAAACACAAGAAGATCATTCAAATCCAATTCCAGCATTGAATGTTGATTCATTGAAAGTTGATTTAGTTGTCATACAAAATACTTGTTCTAAGAAAGAAGACAGTAATTTCCAGAGCTGCATCAGAAAATTAGTAAAGGCTGCAGCTTGAAATTAGAAACAAAAGATGTGCATGCAATCAAATACAAGATGTCAAAAGCAAAAGAAAGATGCATGGCATATTTTCGATCTCTTCATTCACACCTTCAAGTTCTTTCAAAAGGAGACTTAAAAGGCACTCGCATCGAACATGGATTCAAACGTGCATTCATGTCACTCTTTGGTCAAGATGCTGATACTTTCACAAGTACAATGCTCCTAAACGTAGAAAAACAATGCTCCTAAACGTAGATCAACTACAAAAGCAACTTGACAAAGATGAATTTCAAGAAGATGGATCCATGACAGCCTTTTGGGTGGTAAACAACCAGTTCCAAAAGTTCATCGATTCAAAGTTTACATTGGATTATGACAGTCAAATGACAGACACGTACTTTGTTGAATACACTGGAATCGAGGTTCAACACTTCAGAGATACACTACTCCAACACCTGGGTAATGTTAAGAAGTTCGTTGCTGAAAGAACACGTCATCAAAGACAGTATGAAAGAAGGGTGAATAAAAGACAGATGCAGACGCAAGAGAGTAAGATTCATACGGGTAAAGCACTGGATAATGGTTTGGTTGTCATGGAAAGCAATGGAACAGAATCAGACGTGCAAGATGACAGCAGCAGGTCAGGGAATGATACAGATGCTGATGATGCAGATATCAGACCCATTTATGACGAAGAGCCAATGGCTGAGGTACAATTGACTGCTGAATGCAATATCTTTGCTATAGGACAACAGCATACTGAGCAACCTGAAATCATTGTTGAAGGTAGGGTTGACCAGTATCCTGAAACATGTCAAGTTAAAAGTCCTATGCTTGATTCATCACCTGATAACCAAACAACTGAATACTCAAAACAATCACTCGAGTCTGAGAATATTTTACTCAAAAAGACTGTTGCCCAATTTCAAAAAGATTTTTCAAGAATGGAAGCACATTGTATTGCTCTCGAACTTAAATATCAAAATCAAGCTTTAAAATCAGGGCAACATGGTCAAATTTTGAATGAAACAAGTAATAAAGCCAAGATTGAAAAGGAAATTGATGTACTTGAAACAATGAACATCGAATTAGAACATAGTGTGGCTAAATTACGTAAGGAAAATGAGACTTTGAAACAGCATTACAAAGATTTGTATGATTCTATTAAAATTACGAGATCTAAGACTACAGAACAGACAACATCTTTGCTTGCTAATAATGCTAAATTAAAAGCTCAGATTTAGGAAAAGGTTTTTGCAATTGCTACTTTAAAAATGACTTACGGAAGTTAAAAGGAAATAGTGTAGATACTAAGTTTGATAAAACATCAATCTTGGGGAAACCGGTTATACCGTCACTAAGAAACCAATCAGTTGTTAGACAAACCGAATGTGTTTAAATCTGAAAGGACTCAAATGTCAAAACAACGGTTTGCCTCCCAAGTTGATGTGAATAAGAATTTGTCAAAACCAGTCACTCAACATTATTTTACTAAGAAAACATAATCCGCCTCTGCAAAGCCTGATCACATGATTGCATCTAGCTCATCTAGGAATAGTTCTAAGAACATGCCAAGATTTAGTTCAAATGACATGGTTCATAATCACCATCTAGATGTAGCTAAGAAAAAGATACAAGAAAGAGATAGGAACTCAACAACTAGTGTGACTACTTCTGCTAGAATTCAAACCACTGCTGATGATAGCAAACCAAAACCTAGGAGCAACAATCAAACATCTAGGAGTTTGCCTGTATCTAAGAGTAGTCATGTCAAGATAGTTGATTCTAATCTTCCCCACCATCAAAGAGCCTCATAATCAAATAAAGAATCGTCAATTAGGGAGATTGTTAGACTTATAATCATATATGTCAAACAAGAATGTAACAAATATGAGCATGTTGGTCAAGAGCACAAGATGATCAAGGAAGTCAAATCAAGATGATTCAAGTAAAGGAGATGATTCAAGATAACGATATCAAGAACTCAGAGTAAAAAAGATAAAAGCTCAAGATCAAGATCATAAAGCATGAATGAACAAAGCCATTACAAACAAGACAAGACCAAAACAAGGCAAAGCATAAACGTCAAAAGTCATATCTTCAACGTCAGGGGAGACAATGATAAAACAAAGCAAACTCCTACAAGAATGTTATCGGTGGTACGGAGGAGTTTGAAGAAAGAGACCTCAACATTGGGGGAGATTGTTAGCCTTAATTATATTAAGTCAAACAAGAATGTTATCGGTCTTATAAAGTCAAATTGGGTCTTGTAAAGTAATAGGCTAGTCGGGTTCAACGGGCTTGGATTGTAATCTAATATTGTCCGTGTTTCGGGCTCAAAGCCCAAGATATGCCAAGCCCGGCCCAAGTAGAAAAGCCCATACGCCTACATGTTGGCTAGGGGTATAAAAGAAACCCTCTCCACACATGGAGAGGGTGTTGGTTGCATTTGTCTCACTTGTAACTCACCACTTTCTCTCTCTAATCTAACATTCCAAGTTCTTTTCATCTCTCTTTTCTCTTTTCTTATTTCCGGCTTATCTAGGGCTTATTTGGGTTTGCTTATTGTTGTGTTTAGATTATATTGTGGGATAACAGTTTGTTTTGCGTTTTATGTCTGTTTTTGGTCATTTAAGTCCGTTTTTAATGGAAAAAGGTATGTGTATTTAAGCACATACCAAATAACTATCTAAACTAAACCACGATAACAACAATAATAATGTAAAGAGATAAGGAAAGAAACAACCAAACCAAGACACCAAGATTTTATAGTGGTTCGGCTACGAAGCACCTCTTCGCCCTACTCCACTCCCTGAGTATCCGACTCGAGATTTCACTATGTCAACAAGCTCCCTTTAGGCGGAGAAAACCGTTTACACGTCGCTTACGTTATTTTCTGACACTAAGCTAAATGTCGAGTCCTAATCTTAGCTAGAACCAATCTACCACTTCACAAGATATACCCACTCACAAGATCTACACTATCGGATTTACACAATATCCGAATCACACAACTACACAAGATAAATACAATAGAGGTTTGGTACTTAGAAGAAAAGAGGAGAGATCACTAATTAACACTTCGCTTCTTGACGAATACGAGTGTTCTTCTCTTGCACTTGAATGAGAGGGAAGAGATGAGAAGAAGAGATTAGATCACTTGAAACAAGATCTAAGTATGTTAGTGATCAAGAGTTTTAGTGAGAGAAAGAAGGTTTAGAGAGAGAAAGAAAAGACTGAAAAATTTTGTGCAAAGAGGAATGATTTTTCTGCTGGGAATGGGCCAGTATTTATAGGCAGGGAATCCCAACGGCTATCTGGGGGCGGTCCCGGCGGTCCCTTATATATAAGGGGGCCGCCAGGCCTATAAGGGGGCCGCCGCCTAGACTCCGCTCCCTTTTTTGTCTTTTTGTATGGAATGTTATATCTGGTGTAGAAGCTTCCGTTTTGGGGGGAAATTTGAATTTCAAATTTGAATTTTAAATTTTAAGTTTTTAATAAAACTTTTTATTTTAATTAGAAAATATTTTGTAAATGTATTTTTGAGAAAATACTTTTGTAGAATTAAAAGTGAGGATTAAGAGAAAAATATTTTTTTGATCACTAATCATGCTTAATTATTTTGTTTGTCCATACCTTAAGTGATCACTAATCTTAGAAATGAAATTTTACATTTAATAATTTGTAAACGTTTATTTTTATTGTAAACGTTTTTACATTTTATTTAATTATCAAAACGCCGAGAGGTCGAAAAATATAAATAACGTTTTTAGACATTATTTGTATTAACAATCTCCCCCTTTTTGATGATGACAAAATATAAACTCATTTTAAATAAAATTAAAGATGTCAAATTATTAAATGAGTTATGTTCCATTTCTCCCCCTTTTTGTCGAATTCAAAAAGAATGATCGTCGAGTTTGTTGAAGGAAGAAAGAGATCGATGATATCAAGACTCCCCCTTGATGTGTGCTCCCCTTTGTTCGGGGAACTAAGGGATCGATCTTACGAAAATTGTTTTGCTACAAAACAAAGTTAGAAGTACAAGTGCAAGACGAATATCTTTAAGGTTAACACATAATATATATAAATTATCAAAAGAAGAGTTTCATTCCACCAACAAGAAACTCATATACTAGCACATCCAAGTAATACATTTAACATAAAATTTATAAACTAGATCCTAATAAGAGCTAAGACACATTCATACAATATTTGTATGAATCATTATAATATAAAGTAGATAATCATAAAGACATAATAAGGCATAGATCTACACTAGTTGATTCTTGAAAGGTAGAAGATGTCGTAATCAAAAGATGAAAGAACAATTATTTAGGAAGATTAATCATGTAGGAATGATTAATTGAAGAGGGAAAAAGAAGGAGTTGGTAAAGCATGAGTTAGAGGGATACGGGTTAAAGGGATGGGACGGGTTAGAAGATAGTGAATGAAGTTGATTTCATTTCTCAAAGAGTGGAATTGGTGTCTAGAAAACTTGAAACAATGACAAAAAATTTGAGTGAAATTCAACTTGAGCATGAGAAGGAGGATGAATTTATGGTGGTGGTGGTGAAGGTGGTGCATGAATTTAGGCATTAGATGGATTAGGGTATGGATAAAAAATGGTGGAAATGTTGTGGAATTGGTTAATCGTTTAATCTCTTAAAGGATTGTAGGGTGGTGGTAAAGGAGATTGTAAGTAGACTCTTGGAGGAAGAGGAGGTGAGTCATTTTGGGAAGGAGGTGATGATTTTGGAGTGGATGGTTTGCGTTTCCATACTTGTCTAACCGACATCCTTGGTTTTCTAGAGAAATTGGAATGGTGGTTTGAGCAAGACATTGATAAAGAAGAAGTGAGATTTGAGGGAGATGAAGATGGTGATGAAGTATGAAAGTTGGGTGATTAAATAATGGAGAAGATTGGATAAAGTGGCAAAGCATGGTTTAGGAAGAGGAGAGTGACAAATATGGTTTAGCCAATCTAGGAAATGATAGCTTAAGGATGTAGGTAGGAGGGTTAAGATACAGAAAAAGAGGTAAATTCAAAATCTTTCTTTCCCTCCTAGTGGCGGTCCCATATCACCTGACGATCCCAAATATATTGGGGGCCGCCTGATACATAAGGGGGTCATTTTCTGGAGATAAGAAGATTTCTAGTTTTCTCTTTTTCTTAAGTCCAGTGATTTCGGCTTCTATCAATATTCAAGAATCAACTAGTTCAAGCAATAATATGTAGTTCTATTCTAACATACAAATCATTTAGCAAGTAGTGGCATTTCAACTATAATCATAAAATTATCAAGTCATAGAGCGATGATAGAATGTAGAAGATTATCCAAGTCAAATGCAAATCAAAATTTGCCACTTCTAGTCCTAATAATAGAGAAATATAATGTATTAAATACGAGAGATAATAATAATAATAATAATAATAATAATAATAATAGAGTCATAGGAGTTGTATCAATCCATTCATTTTCGTTTTCCACCCATCATGTTCTTGAGAGCTTGTCCAATTGACCTTAACCCTTCCCGGTGAGCATCTCTTTGTTGAGTTTGAAGATTAATGGTCTCGGAGAGATAAGTGTTTAAGTAATGTCTTTCACGAGGAGGGTTTTGATGGACTCTAGAGACATTATTTGACGAGGAAGAAATGTTTTGAGATGGAGAGGAAGGATTGGAATGAGAAGATTCGTCATCATTTTCATCAGTGGGATCAACCAAAGGATGAGATGACGATGGATGATTTAGAGTGGGAGAGGAGGAGCTAGCATTTAGCTCACGAGGTCTTTTCTTGCCCAGATCTGCTCGTGTCTTTCGTTCGTAATAAGGAACGAGCGGATGCATAGCTCGATCATGTGAAAGATAACGATCAAAAGCTAGCTCAGGAGAGATGGACACGACATGTTTGAATAACCTAGTCAAGAGCATACTATAAGGTAAGAGCTCCTTTAGTTTGAATCGAGTCTTTTCCATTCTTTTGAGAATGAAAAATGATAGGTTATAAGGAGTGGATGTCTCAATGCAATAAAGCATGTGACAAAGACAAGCGGAGACATGATCCTTATGTCCTCCTAGATAAATGGCGTTTTCACGAATAATATCAACCCAAGGTTTCATATGTGTTTGAATTTCTCAGGTTAAAATTTCATTTTCACCTACGACAATCATTTTCTTATTTTTGGTACGAGTCTTTTGACCTTGTCGAGGAATTTGAATAAGAGACTTAATGACTCTTGGAGACAGGGGTTTGGTTTTATAAAGACCTCTACTTGGAACACTTACTGACAAATGGTCAAGAGACCACATTTCGGTGGTAGAAGCTTGACCTTTAAATGGTATTTCTAGAATTTGACCGAATTCCTTAAGAGTGAGGGAGAATGACTTATTTTGAATGACAAAGTTAATAACAAATTAACCCCTAGGATTATAGGTAAAAGTGAGTTGATAATAAAACTCAAGAACAAAACAAGGTATAATTTATTCGTTAATGTCTGACAAACAATCAAAGCTGATTGACTCAAACTTAGCACGAATATGACTCATATTTTTGAAGTTTTGACTTACAACCATTCCCTCATGAACATATATAACTATGCAAAGTCACAACTCTGAGTTCTGATGTGAACATGACCATTAATCATACAATTTCCCTAAAGAAGGAAA
>BQNB010193357.1:0-11542 GCA_026074375.1 Tanacetum coccineum
GTTGGTTACAAGAAAAGTTGTCAAAGCAGTATATACGAGTCAGATTTAGGTCAGATTACGAGGTGTAAAACCCCCACTTAAAATTCGAATTAGGATTAGCCAACCTACAGGAGATTAGTTATATGTGTCTATTAAAAATCCCCCAAAGTAGAGCTTCTGATTTGGAGTCTAAGTATGGTTTTTAGGTCCTCAATTTTTAGTGTGCAATCAGATCCGAAACTGAGTAGTTAAAAGTTTGATTTTATTTGGGGTACTTAAGACTGGAAATAAATTAGTGTAAAAATGATGGAGATAGTAAACTCATGATATTGAACCTGTGATTTTTGGTAAAATTTATAAAGGTCAGTAGGTGTGGTTTAGAAAATGGTAAAATGACACTAAAATTCTGCATTTTCGGGTAAATTGTAGAACTTTGAAAAAGTGTGTAAACAAATTGGTTAATGACGGACTTAGTGTCGGGGTAACCCATGAGGGTAATTAAACACCTTTGACATCCATCATATGATTGTTACATGTGCTTAATCTTTTGGCTTAGTAGCGTGTAACACGTGTTGTTTTGTTGTTTAGATTTGTGCTAGTGTTTGTGGAAGCTGCAAAGCAATCAGGTGAGTTTCCTAGCCCCTTTTTCTTATGATTTCTTGGGATAAAAATGATGCTATGAGTTTAAATGTTTTTTTGGTTGTTGTGATTATGTGTTATGTGGTTATTGATTTGTGAGGTGATACGCTCCATGGCTTTGTGATCAATTGGAGTTGTTTTAAGGTATGTGAGTTCGGTTGGAGAGTTGTGTTTACTACTCAATCAAATCCAACTGAAAGGTTGAAATAATACTCAATAGAGTGTTGGTCCAGGCCTAAGTATAAGTTTTGTTGATAGTGAGCGTGATCGTCTCATTGTTGTGGATCGTGGGACACGTTCCGCTCCCTTATTTATGATGTTGAGCGTGACCGTCTCAACATGGTTATGCTATGTTTTATTTTATATCCACCGTAATTGCGTTTTAATGATTGTATGGTGTCTTAAACCTATGACTCTCACCAACTTTATGTTGACTTTTAAGCATCATTTTCAGGTGAGCACCATGGGAATAAGATAAAGAGAAGTGGCTAGAAAGAGAGAGTATGATGTCATGGAATTTATTGCTTTATTGTCTTGAATTTTGCCTTGTTTGGATTATAGATAATTGTTGCATGTCTTTGTATTGGCGAGAACTTCCGTTCCATCAATAAAGACGCCTTTTGGATTTTGGTTAGTTTTATGGGTATTGTTATGACACTTTGTGTCTATGCTTTACTTATTTATTTCATATAGAATTCTCTGTGTAGACGCCATTGTGTTGTGATGATATCCTTTCTCGTTACGCCTCACGTTTCTGCCTTGGCGGAGTGTGACAGATTAGTATCAGAGCCTTTGGTTATAGAGAAGTAGGTGGTTAAGCCTAAAATATAACCTAGGGGTCCTTCATGTAGATGCATTTAGGGCTTAAGTGTTTAATGTTATAACTGATATGCCTCCCCTCTATTTTTGCATAGCTTATATATCTCGTATTTTGCTAAGTTGTCATTTTAGTTATTTTGCCTACCATTATCTAATATGATATGAATTACTTTCTTAGTATTTTAGCTATGTTTTTCCTCACCCGTAAGAAGTCTCGTTGGGGAACCGTTTTCCCAACTAGACTTAAGCGTTATAAGGAGCCTCTTGTGGAACCGAAGGAGATAGGATAGTTGATCGTTTGTCAGATGCATGTAATAGGGCTGGACCTGCGGAGTCGGGTGATTCTTGCAGAGGCAAAGTCAAACCCAAGCGAGGCCCAGCATAAGTTTATCCCGTCCTTTACCTCGTCATGTTGTTATTGATTATTTCTTTCGGATATTTCGTATTTTGGAAGTCATTGCGAGACTTTCGTTCCTTTATGTCGTTTCGATTTCAATTTGATATAAGTAAGTAGTTATTTGATGGAGCATCTTTTATGTGTTAAGTTGGTGTGGTTTAAGATGTGCAATGTGGTATATGTGCTTATATGTGAATTATGTTTGAAATGGGTAATCTTGGAAGTAAGTACACGTGTGAAAGGAGGCACTTATAATTATGGTGGCCAACATAATTATAAAGGCATCACACACGTAGACTTGTGACCATGATTGCATTTATTTGTGTTTGGTTGTAAGATGGTAGTGTAATATGTTTTTTTTATTGATATGTGTATTCATGATAAGGATGGTGGTATGGGTAGAGAATTATTCTCTTACCCTAATTGGAGGATATGTTAAGTTGAGTTGTATAGATATTAAGTTTCTCTTCTATCTAGTATTTGCGGATACCTAGTATTGCTCTTATAGAGGTTGTTCGTTTGCTCGGTTGTTTGTTCTGATTTCCTAAGTCTAAGCTTAGATCACCTTATCGTATTTGATAGTATAAAGGATTCCGATTTTTCTATTCGACGTCTCGTGTATCATTGGTTGGTTTGGAATCTGCATTTCAGATATAGGGCGTTTCGGTTAGTTCTTTTCATTGCATTGATTTACTCGTTGAGAGTATCAAACGTTTCTTTTAACCACTAATTGTTCATAACATATTAGTGTGAATCATTACTCCCTTGGTTGTATATCCATTGATTTTCGTAACCCGTTGGCGACGTGTTAGTATCGATACTTTTAGGTTTGCTCTATTGATCGTTATTTTGGATAAGACCTTACGTTTTCTTTTGGGTACGTAACGTCTCGTATGAGTTTTCTTGTACGAGTTCGTTTGTTTTAATTTCGAGTATATGGTTCCTGGTATTTTCTTTTCATTTTGCAAACAATTGTAATTGTGCTTAGAGTCTGTACGGTTGTTTTACGATCCCTGTTGGTATTATGGTGTCCTTTGATTGAGTAACATATTTCATAATTGATGTCTAATTATAAAAGTCCTTTTGAAGTATTGTGTTAGTGTTTGAGAAAAACTGTGTTTAAAATGATCCTTCTAAATAGAATATATTTAAATGGTCTATGCAAATAGGATAAGAAAATTGTTGAGTGGTTAAATAAATTTTATTTTATTATAAAAAGCTGGTTTAAAGTGATTCATAGGTGGGTATAAGGTACGATTTACACCATTAGATACCCATCTCTAGATTTTTATGACAACGGACATTGAATTTTTCAATTGATTCATTAGACATTTTTACATTATTATTTAAAATGATTTTTATACTTAAAGTGATTTTCTTAATTTAAATCAATTTTTATAAAAACATTATTTAATGTGGTCTTTCGGTTAAAGTCGATTAATTGTATAAGTAATTTCGTCTTTCGTATTGATTATTTTTTATGCTTTCATTTGTCGTGAGTACGTCTGTGATTTCTTTGTTGCGTTTTCGCCGGTGCATAATAACATATCCTTCCTTTCAAAGGATTCTTATGTTATTTGATTCACATCTATTTGCATATGTGGAATCTCCCATATGCATTCTAGCCTTAGACTCGATATTCGTTTGTTAGACTCGATAATTGCTCTTGTATTTATTATGACGTTTGAAGGCTATTACCTTCAGGTATTAACCATTATTATGAAGATTTGAATGTTTGGTATTTGTTTATCTCGATTTCTTGATTTATCGTTGAGTGATTGTTTATGTTTATCCATTTTAATTTGTTTACGCGCTTTTGTATGCGACCTATCTTTCAACTGGATCTAGTTAAGCGGACCAAGAAGATCTAGAGTCTGGGATAGCTCTTCATATAGTAATCTATACATCTAGAATCATAGTTACACAATATTGGTCCTTTTTAAGTTTCGTGTCTAGGATACGCTTCGGGCTTAACTAGTTAATTGGATGTTGCTAATTGTTTATTGATCGTGTTGACTAGCAGGTGACCTAGATAATTCAACAAGTAACGTTCTGATTCCATTGGATAGTTGGACAAGTGGACTACTAGTGTATAAATTGTCATTAAGCGGTAAGTGGGTAAAGTCTTTATGAGTTAGGGTTTAACAAGATCACCATTGCTTTAATCCCTAAGATAGATTATAATCAGCAAATAAGGATGCTTTATGCGAATGCTTTAATTGTGACAGAATTAATGTGTCTAGATCTTAGGATGATGTAACGCCTAAGTCTTAAGAATGATATGCCACCTCGAGAGAAGAAATCATTGCACTTAATAAACAAACCAACTTTCTAATCGGATTAATAATGGTTAATACAGTTTTCTTATATAAGGTTCGACCACTCTTTTATCTTTTGTTAATTAGCTTGCGTAGGTAAAAGTGCCTTGAATTGATTATAGTCACCAATCAAACCGTGCCAGTCTCTAAGGCTGAAAACCCCCTTTTCCCGTTAGAATTAGGATTTAGACTGACATAGGTTTAACATAGGTTTAGAATAGAATAGAAATTAACATAGAATAGATAACCAAGATATTAATTAAATGAATAGATTTAACCTCGCTTCAAGTGTTCGACACCCTACTTACCACGAAACTACTACCGATCGGGTACACTGCCCATTAAAGTGTTGTTTTTGGTTTAGTTGGCAAAATATAAATTTAAAACTTGAATCAATAAAATATACACCACACAACGACACATCACCCCCTCCTTGAAAAGGTACACCAAATTGAGTATAGCAAGCTTATTCGAGGGTTTTCTCTTCTTCCTTAAGTAGGCAATCTTTGGTGTAGTGGGGACTTTTACATTGTTCACATGTTACTTGAGCAGCATAAACTTTTTCATTCACTTTCTTGATTTCTGTTCCAAGATTGTTGAGTTGTGGAAATGGATGAGGCCTATGCATCAAGGTAGTTGGTACATCCGGGAGCGGATAAGAAGTACTATAACCTTGGAGACATGTATTGGTGGCCATGAATAGAGAAGGATATAGCTATCTATGTTAGCAAATTTTGGACTTGTTTAAGAGGTGAAGACTGCAATGTCAAAGACTTTTGGCTTGCTGTAACAGCCTGAGATACTTGAGTGAAAATAAGATAGAACCACCATGAATTTTATCACTAAATTTCCAAGATCAAAGTAGTGAGTATGATTTGATTTGGGTGATGGTTGATAGACTGGCCAAATTAGCTTATTTTCTAGCTATACAAGAAGATTTCAAGTTGTGAAGTTGGCAAAGATTTATATTGATGAGATAATAAGAGGAAAGGAATTCTGGTGATGATCAACTCAGATTGAGATGGATGATTTACCTCGTGGTTTTGGCAGACGCTGCAGAAAGTGTTAGAGACACGATTGGATTGGAGTTACTGTCATTAGCATCCTCAAGCGGGCATGGATCAAAGTGAAGGTTTGATCAGACTTTAGGATGACTATAATGAGGGCATGTGGGGTATTGATTTGGTTGTAGTTTTAATTCGAGCTTGGTGTGCTCCGTTTGAAGCTTTGTATGGAATGAATTGTTGGTCGCTGTTTTATGGGCGGAGTTTGGAGAAAGTAGTTTGAGTGGACCGGATTTAGTTCATGAATCGATGATTATAGTTGTGTTGATAAAGAAAAAGCTTAAAGAGATAGAGATCATCAAAAAGAGCTATGCTGATAATAGGCGTAACACCGTTAGAGTTGAGGTGGAGTGATCGTGTATGCTTAAGTGTCGCTCATGGAAATGTAATTTCCAATTGGTAAAAAGGCTAAGTTAGCACGAGGTATGTTGGGCCCATTTGAGTTTCTTGAAGAATTGGTCCGGGAGTTTTCGGTTGAGATTACTAAAGAATTGAGTGGGAGTACTAGACAGTTTTCATGTGTTAAACCTAACAGAAAGTGTTTGTCCCGATGCTAGTTTTGCATGTGCCATTGGACGAGATTAAGGTTGACAAAACTCTTTGTTTTGTTGAGGAACCTGTAGAAATTAGGATCCGTGAAGTTAAGAGTTTAAAACGTAGTAGGATATCGCTTGTGAAAGTTCGTTGGAATTCTAAGCGTGGACCTGAGTTTACTTGAGAACGCGAAGATTATATGAAGTCTAAGTATCCTCAGTTGTTCGTTGAGCGAGCTGATGGAATCGGATAGTTGAATTCGGGGACGAGACTTTTCCTAAGGAGGGGGATACATGTGAAAACATGATTTGTGAGGTTAGTCTTAACGTTAGTGTTGACTTATGCATCTGTTGCAATGTATGAGGGTATGTGTTATTGGTGTTTATACGTATTTATATGTGTTTATGTGGGATATGTGAGATTTGGTAATCAATCCATTGAGCAGTGGACGTCTCATTAGTATTGGATTTGTGTTGGATTTTGTGAGTTCCATTTTGTTCAATTTTGGTAACAAGGAAATGGATTTTGTGTTTAAGCGTTTTAGTGGTTAATCGTGTAGTAATTTAGTATACGAAATTTATGTGTTAGTAATGTTAGGTATGAATAGGTGTTAATGTAGAATAATAATGAATGTGAATTTATATTTTTTGTAAGTTAGGTTAAATAAAAATGATAAAGTTATTATTTTAAAGTCTTGTATAATTGCGTTTAATGTAAAAAGGTTTACCCAAATTAGCTTTGATTTGTTATATAATTCTTAAGGGTTAATCTAAGTTAAATAAGGTAATTAAATAATAAATAAAAAAATAAAAAATATATATACATAGTATATTCGGCCGGTGTAAAGAAAAAAAAGAAAAAGAAAAAAAAAGAAACTAGTTTGATTCAAATTAGGATTCTAAGGTTATAAATATGAGATTAAGTAAAACCTAAAACATTTTTCCTTCCCCTCTCCCCTAGAACCGGTCGAACCTACTCCCCAAAGAAAAGAAAAAAAGATTTTTTTATCAAGAATCAAGGAGCAATATGTTTATTAATCTTTGTAATTAGTTATTCTCTAAATTCATGTAACATTAATTATGGTAGAACTAGGGTTTTCATAAAATTCAGATTTTGTATGATCTTTAATGATGATTAAGATAATTAGGATGAGTGGTAAATTAATTAAGGTTTTAATGGTGCAAGAGTTAAGATTTAAATCGCGTTAAATATCGAATTGGAGGTGGGCAGAATTAGGGTTGTCTTGATCAGATGTTATCTCAATGATGGTAAAGTGTTTAGAGGTTCTTCAGGTGCCTAAATTGTAGTTGAAAGAGTCTATTTTCCAAAAAGTCTGGCGTCGAACGATTTTGAGTTTGGGAGGTCAGTCAAACAGTCCGCGCAAGATAGGTTGTCAAAGCAGTAAATACGGGTCACTTTTAGGTCAGATTTAGAGGTGTAAAACCCCCCACTTAAAATTTGAATTAGGATTAGTAAACCTACAGGAGTTTAGTTCTATGTGTCTATTAAAAATCCCTTAAAGGAGAGCTTCTAATTTGGAGTCTAAGTATGGTTGTTAGGTCCAAACTTTTTAGTGTACGATCAGATCCGAAACTGAGTAGTTAAAAGTTTGATTTTATTTAGGGCACTTAAGAGTGGAAATAAATTAGTGGAAAAATCATGGGGATATTAAACACATGATATTGAACCTGTGATTTTTGGTAAAATTTATAAAGGTAAATAGGTGTGGTTTAAAAAATGGTAAAGTGACACTAAAATTCTGCATTTTCGAGTAAATTGTTGAACTTTGAAAAAGTATGTAAACGAATTGGTTAATGACGGGCATGGTGTTGGGGTGACCCATGAGGGTAATTAAACACCTTAGACATTCTTTTTTTTTTTTTTTGTTTTTTTTTTTTTGTTTTTTTTTTTTTTTTTTTTTCTACTTTTTTTTGTTTTTTTTTTTTACTCATATGATTGTTACATGTGCTTAAGCTTTTGGCTAGTAGGCTTGTTAACATGTTGTTGTTTTGTTGTTTTATTTTTGCTAGTGTATGTGGAGTGCAACAGCAATCAGGTGAGTTTCATAGCCCCTTTTTCTTATGTTTTCTTGGGGTGAAAATGATGCTATGAGTTTAAATGTTTTTAGTTGCTGTGATTATGTGTTATGTGGTTATTGATTTGTGATGTGATACGCTCCCCCCATTTTTGGGGGTCTTTGTGATCAATTGGAGGTTATTTTGAGGTATGTGAGTTCGGTTGGAGAGTGGTGTTTACTACTCAATCAAATCCAACTGAAGGGTTGAAATAATACTCAATAATGTGTTGGTCCAGGCCTAAGTATAAGTTCCAGCTGGTAGACTTTTAGGTGCGTAAGTGACGTAATTGGGCGAATGGAGTACGGCAATATACCTCAGTGTTGTGATATGGGATTCGGATGGGTACCGCCTTACCCAGTGTCGGTTGTTATTGAATTTTTTTAGTTAATCGCAGCAATTGTTGAAGGTTTTATATGTGTCTTAAAACTGATGGACTCTCACCTACATTTTGTTGAAGTTTTGCAATCGATTTTCAGGGTGAGCAAAATGGAATAGATAGAGAGAAGTGGCTAGAAAGAGACCATAGGTTGTCGTGGAATTTTATTGATTTATTGTCTTGAATTTTGCATTGTTGGTTACGAATAATGTTGCATGTCTTCTATTGGCGAAAACTTTCGTTTCATCAATAAAGACGCCTTTTGGATTTGGATTAGTTTTATGGGTATTGTTATGACACTTTGTGTCTATACTTTGCTTATTTATTGCATGTAGAATTATCTTTATAGACACCATTGTGTTGTGACGATATCCCTTCTCGTTACGCCTCGCGTTTTCGCCTTGGCAGGGTGTGACATTAAAACCCAACTCGAAACATGCAAAAATTTCATCAGAAGCTTCAATTCAAAAACCTTGAAACCAAGTTCGACAGACTTGCTGACAAGCATCTGGTAGGCTTCTGGATACTCTTCCTAGTACACCACTCAACCAAACCCAAAAGGCACAAAACTCAAAGCCCTCCACCCCCACCCCACCCTACCCCCACACCCCGCGCCCCCAATCTGCAATGAGGATGTGAACGCCGTATTCACAAGAAGTGGTAAATCTTACAACCCACCAATTAACCCAAATGATCAACAAAATGATTTTGAAACTCCTATCAACTTCGATAGCGATGATGAAAACGATGAACCGACACCACCAACGAAAACTCAAAATCTATATAGTCAGAGAGACTTGTTACCCAAACCATATAACCAAAAATTCTGTAACTTAACGTCTATGAAGAGACAATGGTAGTCTAATACGGAAAATTTCTCGAACATGTCGCGGCTGTACGAATCAATGTACCTCTGATCGAAGTTTGGCCGAATGCCTATTATGAAAAATTTCTCAGAACTAATATGCAACAAACACAAATATTGAATAAATCTCTGCCCGCTTTCTTACAAGCATGAAAGTTCAGCAATGATCCAAAACAAAGTTTCACCTAAACTCGGAGACCCCGAAAGTTTTCTTATTCCATGTAATTCAACAAAACCTTCTCCTGCAATGCCTTAGCCAATCTTGGTGCTAGCATTAACCTTATGCCATATTCGTTATATGCCAAATTATCTCTCGAGACTCTTAAACCTACCAAAATAAGTGTAAGATTAGCCGATAGATCATTCTAATACCCTGTTGGAATAGCTAAAAATATGCTCGTTAAAGTTGGTAAATTTACCTTTCTGATGATTTCATTATTCTCGAAATGGAAGAAGATAGTTAAAAAGTTCCCCTCATCTTGGGACGACCATTTTTTCATTCTGCTGATGCAGTGATTCGAGTTAAACAAAAACAACTCAACCTTGGAGTTGGAACTGAATGAATGATTTTCAATATCGATTCTGCAATGAAACACTCTTATTCGAACGATGATACTTGTTTCAGTATCGATGTCATCGATAAAATCTTAGAAGAAGATTTTGACGCTCTTTTAGACGAATGTGGTAAAATCCTTTTTTCCATCGAAGGAACTCTTCTCGAAGAAGAAATCTTTGCTGAATTTGATGAATTCATGCCAATGACTGCTGATGAAAACTCTAACTCTGATTCACGACACCGATGACCCCGTTCAAAAAAACAATTTAAACAGATTATAAAATCAAAACATCTATCGAAGAACCTCCTACAGATCTCAAACTTAAACCCTTCCTGATAATCTGGAATATGTATTTCTGGAAGAACCCTCTTTTCTTCCTGTTATCATATCATCTTAGCTATCTAAAGAAAATAAGAACATACTCATATTCGTCCTTAAAAAACACAAGCAAGCCTTTGCTTAGAAAACAACTAATATTCCTTGTATTTTCCCATCATTCTGCAAACACAAGATACAACTTCTGGATGATAAGAAACTAGTTGTCCAAAAACAAAGAAGGTTAAATCCGAACATGCAAGAAGTTGTCAAAAAAGAAATCATAAAACTCTTGGATACCGGTATAATTTATCCAATTGCCGATAGTCCTTGGGTTAGTCCTATCCACTGTGTACCAAAGAAAGGTGGTATTACAGTTGTCACCAACAGAAATGATGAACTTGTTCCAACAAGAACCATTATGGGTTGGCGAGTATGCATCGATTATCGTAAACTCAATGAAGCAACAGCAAAAGATCACTTTCCCTTACCTTTTATGGATCAAATGCTAGAAAGACTAGCAGAAAATAAATACTTATGTTTCCTTGATGGTTTTTCTAGGTATTTTCAAATTCCTATCGACCCTAATGACCAAGAAAAAACAACATTCACATGTCCTTTTGGCACATACGCTTATAGGTGAATGCCTTTTGGTTTATGTAATGCTCCTGCCACATTTCAAAGATGTATGTTGGCAATTTTTCATGATATGATCGAAGAATCCCTCGAAGTATTCATGGACAATTTCTTCGTCTTTGGAAACTCTTTCGACAAATGCCTAAACAACCTTGATAAAATTCTCCAACGTTGTAAAGACGCTCATCTCATTCTAAACTGGGAAAAATGTCACTTTATGGTCAAAGAAGGAATTGTGCTCGGACACAAGGTGTCTAACACAGGACTTGAAGTTGACAAAGCAAAAATCGATGTAATCTCAAAACTTCTACCCCCTACTAATATTAAAGGTATTAGAAGCTTTCTCGGACATGTCGGTTTTTACTGAAGTTTCATTAAAGTCTTCTTGAAAATTGCTCGACCTCTAACTAAACTACTCGAAAAAGGCACTCCATTTGAATTCAATGATGATTGTCAAAAAGCATTTGAATTATTGAAAGAGAGACTCATATGTGCTCCTGTAATCGTAAGCCCAAACTGGAATCTTCTGTTTGAACTTATGTGTGATGCAAGTGATTTTGATGTAGGAGCCGTCTTAGGTCAAAAAGATGGTAAAACTTTCATCCAATCTACTTCGCAAGCAAAACCCTTAATTCTGCTCAACAAAAATACACAGTAACCGAAAAGAACTTATGGTTGTAGTTTTTGCATTTGACAAATTCAGATCCTATCTTATTCTCTCAAAAACTATTGTTTATACCGATCATTCAGCTCTAAGGCACTTATTCAAAAACCAAGATGCTAAACCATGCCTTATCTGATGGATCTTACGTCTACAAGAATTTGACATAGAAATAAAAGATAGAAAAGGTATCAAAAATGTCATGGCCGATCACTTATCCTGACTTGAAAATGATGAAACAAGCGATGATAGTGAAGTCGATGATAACTTTCCCGGAGAAACTCTAATGGAAATCAACACCAAA
>BQNB010193358.1:0-11542 GCA_026074375.1 Tanacetum coccineum
TATATATATATATCACTATTATGTATACACAATCATATACTAGAATCTCCAAGTGCGACGCAAAACATTTTGCTTTGACTTACTTAACAATATCACAACATTTTCAATAAAGTTTCCATTTTTAGAAAGCTTGCCGAAAGTAAAGATAATATATCCCAAACTTGGCATTTCATTTTAGTTTAACTAACATTACGAACCCTTTGCTTGTTATAAACTATATTCAAAAGTATACGCAAGTTTGACATTCAAAGGTCAAACTTCGTAGTTGACTTTTTACCCAAAAATAACCAAACTTGACTCGGCCGTAAAATCTTCGTTTTTAGGAGTTACAAGGCATACCTTATATCAAAACAGACCTTAGAACATCCTTTATCATATTCAAAATCCTAATTTAGATTTCAAAAATTCCTCGACATGTTATGGTCAAGTCAAACTTTCTGGTCAACACAAAGTCATACCAAAACTCATTTTTAACAAAATCTAACCCTTCCAACATATTTAACTAGCCTAAAAACATGTACTAAAACCATCAAACATATGTTCATACTTGAAATACTTTCAAACCCATTTTGCACTTGAATCAACTAGCTACAATCACATATATGCAATAATCATATAATTAATCAACAAATAATGACAAGTAAACACTCACAAAGCTAGAACAAAGATCAACTATGGTTTCCCCCTTTGACTCCAAATCGGACGAGCCACAAGACCAAACCAAAACCCTTTTTCAAATCAAACCACTTCAATATAACACTAATCTAACACCCTTAAACACTTTTTTATACACCAAATCAATAGAAATTGACCAAAAACCCAAGTTCTTAAATACTCATTGCATGTGAGGTTTATTTAGTGGGATTTGTAGAAGATTGAACAAGAATTAATATGGTATAATTAGATTTAAATGCATGTAAGTAACAAATTTTTGATGGCAAGATTATGTTGGTGTTGTTGGTTCGAACGACAAGAGAGGAGGAGATAAGAGAGTTTGATTTTCTAAAAGTGAAAAATGTGAGGTATATGTGTCTTATTTATAGAATTCAACTTTGATCAATTGGCAAATTTTAACCCCTCCTTTCATAAGTCCTTGCAAGTTTAATACAAAATGGTTATATTTTCGTTACTTAGTTGACCAAACACGGGTAACATCACGTTAGTAAATATTTTTAAATCCGTCCTACTAAATATAGTTTAAAACCTTTATTAAAACGTTAAACCTCGTAAAACACGAGCTTTAAACACGGTTTTTACAAAAACTCAGGGAAACGACGAAAAATATAAAATTAACATATTTACGCTCTCGGAGCAATAAAATATATTTTTCTGACTTTCTTAAATGCTAAAAACAAATAGAAACTAAATCGCAAAATGAAATTCACAAATAAATGGAAATTCTAATCAACCACATATAGCATAACGACTATAATTATTTTACGTAATTAAAAATAACTATCTTAGGCTAGGGATAGACGTTGACCTGAAACTCGAGTTGTTACATTCTCCCCACCTTTAGGGAGTGACGTCCAGGCACTCAGCTCATCTCATCCACTCTCTCCGCTTTGTCCTTACTTGTAAAGAGATGAGGGTACTTCTTTTTAATATGATCCTCACGTTCCCAAGTAAACTCTGGACCTCTTTGCGAATTCCAACGAACTTTAACTATAGGTATCTGACTCTACTTAAGTCGTTTAACCTCTTTATTAATAATCTGTACTAGTTCCTCAATCATATGCAACTTATCATCAAGTTGAATTTCTTCCATCGGAACTACAACATCACCTTCCGCTAAACACTTCTTAAGATTCGAAACTTGAAAAGTACTATGAATTTCCTTCAATTCTTCAGGCAACTCCAACGTATAAGCTACAGGACCCACTCTAGATACAATCTTAAATGGCCTAATGAAACGTGGACTTAACTTCCCGCGCTTTCGGAAATGCACAGCGCCCTTCCATGGTGATACCTTGAACAATACAATATCACCAACTTTAAATTCCAACGGCTTAAGTCTTCTATCCGCATAACTCTTCTGGCACCTACGAGCCGTTAACAAATGATTCTTAATCTGGACAATCTTCTCAGTCGTATCGCGGATCAACTCTGGACCGGTGAGTTGGCTATCCCAAACCTCACTCTAGCATACAGGTGATCTACACTTTCTTCCATACAAAGCTTCATATGGTGCAGCATTAATACTTGCGTGATAACTATTGTTATATGAGAACTCAACCAATGGAAAATGGCAATCCTAACTATTTCCAAAGTCAATCACACAGGCACGTAACATATCTTCCAGCATTTGTATTGTCCTTTCACTTTGACCATCTGTTTGAGGGAGGTAAGCGATACTCATATCCAAATTTGTCCCCAACGCCTTCTGAAGCGATCTCTAGAAATTTGATGTAAAATGGCTATCTCGATCCGAAATGATCGAAACAGGTATACCATGCATACACACTATTTCCTTCAAATATAGTCGCGTAAGTTTCTCCATACTATCTGTTTTCTTCATAGGCAGGAAATGAGCTGATTTGGTCAGTCGGTCGATAATAACCCAAATCGTATCATACCCACTCGGCGTTCTTGGCAGTCCGCTCAAAAAATCCATAGTAATTGTTTCCCACTTCCAAACAGGAATCTCAAGTTGTTGCAGCAACCCAGACGGTTTTTGATGCTTAGCTTTAACTTTTGCACAAGTTAAACACTTACTAACATATGTAGCGATATCAGCTTTCATATTCGGCCACTAATACAACAACTTCAAAACTTGATACATCTTATCCGATCCCGGATGGATAGAATAATTGGACTTATGCGACTCATGCATAACCGAATCTCTTAATCCACCGTATCGCAATGACCAAACACGATTCCTAAAACAACATGTTCCATCGGGTCGAAACTCAAATATTGGTTTAATCAACCTTCCTAAATTTTTTGTCCTTACATTCTTTCTCTTTATCGCATCTCCCTAAATTTTCTGCTTTTACATTCTTTCTTTTCATGGCTTCTCCCTGAGCTTCACGAATCTGCTTCGGTAAATCATTGTGAACAGTCATCATCAAAGCTCGAACACGCAATGGCTTATCCCTTCCCTTCCGACTTAAGGCGTCAGCCACCACATTCGCTTTTCCAGGATGATACCGAATTTCACAATCATAATCACTCAACAACTCAATCCACCTTCGTTGTCTCAAGTTCAACTCTTTCTGATTCAGAATATATCGTAGGCTCTTGTGATCGGTGAAAACCACACACTTCGTCCCATACAAATAATGTCTCCATAATCTAAGAGCGAAAACAACGGCTCCTAACTCCAAATCGTGAGTAGTGTAATTTTCTTCATGGACCTTCAATTGTCTAGAAGCATACGCTATCACTTTCTCTCTTTGCATCAACACGGCTCCATAACCCTTAAGAGATGCGTCACAATACACCATGAAATCTTCCGTTCCTTCAGGCAATGCTAAGATCGGTGCACTACACAACTTCTGCTTCAACGTTTGAAAAGCTTCTTCTTCTTCTTTTCCTCACTCGTATTTCTTATTTTTCTAAGTTAACTTAGTCAGTGGCTAAGAAATCAAAGAAAATCCTTTAACAAACCTCCGATAATACCCAGCCAATCTAAGAAATTGCCTCACCTCCGCTGGCGTCATTGGTACAGCCCAACTCTTAATGGCTTCGATCTTGGCAAGATCAACATGAACACCACTACGATGAATCACATGACCCAAAAATTGTACTAAATCTAGCCAAAAATCACACTTCAAAAACTTGGCATACAATCTCTCTTTCTTTAGTAGCTCCAAAATAATCTTTAAATGCTTTCCACGCTCTTCTTCGTCCTTGGAATATACCAAAATATCATCGATGAACACTATGACGAACTTATCAAGATATGGCTTGCATACTCGGTTCATCAAGTCCATAAACACAGCAGGCGCATTAGTCAATCCGAACAACATTACTTGGAACTCAAAGTGACCATACCGAGTTCTAAATGCTGTAATCGGAATGTCTTCCTCTTTAATGCGTAACTGGTGATATCCTGATCATAGATCAATCTTAGAATACACGCTAGAACCTTGCAACTAATCAAATAAATCATCAATTCTCGGAAGAGGATAATGATTCTTGACAGTCAACTTGTTCAACTCGTGATAATCTATACACATCCTGAAAGATCCATCTTTCTTTTTCAAAAACAACACCGGTGCTCCCCACGGTGATGAACTCGAACGAATAAATCCTTTCTCTAACAGCTCTTGTAATTGTACCGACAACTCTTTCATCTCAGACGGTGCCAATCTATACGTGCACGCGCAACAGGTGCAGCCCCTGGTACTAGATCAGTTCGAAACTCTACTTGCCTCGGTGGTGGTAGTCATGGCAGCTCCTCAGGAAACACCTCAGGAAAGTCACGAATTATAGGCACATCTTCCATTCGTTTCTCCTTTGATTTCTTCTTGGTAACATATGCCAAAAACAAATAACAACCTTGCTCGACATGCTTACGGGCCTTGATACACGAAATAATCTTCAATCGAGATCGACCTTTGTCACCTTCAACTATTAACATTTTATTCCCATATGGTATACGAACAACTTTCTCGCCACAGACGATAACAGCATCATGCTTGATAAGCCAATCCATACCGATGATGACGTCAAATGTACCAAGCTCAATCGGCATAAGATCGATTTCAAAAATATGGTTCACTAAACTCAAAGTGCAACCTTTCAAAATAGTGTTCGTACTAACTACCCTTTTGTCAGCTAACTCTACTTCATAACTATCCTCTATTTTAATCGGTTTGATATCGAGCAATGAACTAAATCTAGTGTTTACAAAACTTCTATCGGAACCCGAATCAAATAAAACAGAAGCATATCGGTTATTTAGCAGAAACGTACTAGTAACCACATTTGGACCCTTTGGCTCAACGTCCTTAATGGCATAAGCTCGACCACGAACTTCTCCAACTTCTTCTTGCTTCACCTTCTTCGGATATCAGTTTCTAGCATGTCCTTGCTTACCACAATCATAACAAGTCTAAATAGGCTGAGCATTAGCACCCGTAGCAACACTCTTCTCCCTATAATACCTTGCCTTATGTCCAACCTTTCCATACTTGTGACATTTGATCATACACTGACCAACATGGCGAGTAAAACAACATTCACACAAAGGAAGCTTTCCATCAGTAGGAGTGGTAACTATGGCTCACGTATTTCTTTCCTTTTGGTTATTCTACAAAGTTTGACGAGAATTATCCTTTTGATTGCACTTACCACTACTATTTCTACCTTGAAGGCTTTCCTACTTTCGCTTCTTACCTTCCAAAATTCTTTCATTTCTAGCTTGCGACTTTTGCTCCATCAACTTATGAGCCATACGTACTGCTTCATTCAAATCAGTCAGCTTAGACGATGTCACTTCACCCTTGATGTTATTCGTTAAACCTCAAATATAAGCATCAACCTTCACTCTTTTTGGCTCTACCATTCTCGGACACATCAATGCAAGCTCATTGAACCTCTGAGTATAAGCAACAATGTCATACTCCTTAATCTTCAAGTTCCACAACTCGTGCTCTATATGTTGTATCTTTTCTATCGGACAAAACTTAGCAGTCATCAGCTGCTTCATCTCAGTCTAAGGCATTTGGTTCACAGTCTCCAAACCCATAGTTGCAACTTTAGTTTTCCAACAAGTCAAAGATGGTCCTTCCAATGTAGCAGCATCAAACTTTACCTTCTTACCCTCAACACATTCACTGATCTCGAAAACACTCTCAGTTTTCTCGAACCACCTTCGCAATTCGACAGCTCCTTCAACTCCATGAAAGGCAGCAGGATTGCACTTCATAAACCCAGCAAAAGTGCACTCATGAACAACAGGTGCAGTGTCTCGACCCCTAACTAGCCCAGATCTACTAGCATCACTCCTAACATTCTCTTGCCTTGCCTGTTCAGTAGCAATAGCAGCAACAACACTTTCCTTGATCATTCGGCGAATAGCAGCTTGAGTCATAGGTGCAGACTTTGGAGGCATGATTTTGTTACGTCACACAGAAAACAATCTGGTAAGCATTCATAACATGATACTCTCATAACATGATATAATGATAAATCAACCACAACAGCCATACAACATCAAGTAGTAATCAAAAGATAGTCATTCATTTTTCATCACAAAGAGTTAATACATACTTGCATTGTTTCATGAAATGATACAAATTGTTACAACCAATAGTACTAGTTCTACCAACTGAGGACTCAGTTTAGTGATTACACAACAAAAGATACTACAATTGAAACTAAACTACTACATATCAGGAGGAGATCCTTGCGGCTCAGACAAAGGACTCTTCTCATCTTCAATCGGAACATCAATAGCTTCATTCGGTCTTTCTTTAAACACAAATCCCCTACGAATCATCTCTTGATAGAACTCATGAGCTCAAACTCTAGTCCAATAGAGATCTCTCTCAACTCGTTCATTTTGCATACGAAGGAATGTGTTGTTCAACCTTGCTTCTTTAAGTTCCTTCTTTAGTTTCTTACACTTAGCTTTTTCTTCAACATTCTCGAGCTTCTCAACCAACTTTTCCATTGCTGTAGTTCCTTGTTCCACACTAGAACGCACTTCATTACCCAAATCCAAAATTAACTTACCATAAAACCTATCCTTTGCCTCTCCTTTCTTTTCGACCAATGCATGCGCCGTCTCACGACCACACAATCATCTCGAAAAATTGACCATTCGACCAAAAAGAGAGTCAATATCCCGTCTCATGAAGCCAGGTAGCAATCTATCACCATCCTCTCGAGGAATAGCGGCAGTAGACGATTCACCTACCTCATAGACACTAACAGGAACAGTCTCATCCTCATGCTCAATCGGATTATCAATCTCAATCTCATTATCAGGTTCAGACTCAGAAGCAGGCGGCGGAGGATTAAGAGGATCCACCTCTTCGTAAGGATATGTCAACTCTGGCTCATTCTCATCTTCCTCAATGTCGATCTCCATATCATCTTCATCTTCTTGAGGATCTTCTTCTTCCTCAAATTCGTCTTCTTCCGGGTCTTCGTCTTCATCTTCTAAGACAGGTTCGGGAACAACAGGAACATCATCGTGTTGATTCGGCTCAACAACAGGTACATCATGATCATGATCGGGAGGAATCACATTCACCATGATAACCTAGAAAATATCATATAATACTTACTTAATAGCGTATCACTTCTTATTATTATCATTCAATAGCATTTCACTTTTTTTTTTATTATTATCGGAACACTAATTATCAACATTACAGTTTCACATAAAAGCGCAACAACAAAATTTTACGATTTGCGACCTTCTAGATTCGCATATATCTTAATTATATTTCAAACATATACAATAGTAGTTATCATATAATCACATGACATTTCATGCATATAACACATGCACAAATGCACCAATACATAATACTTTATGCATCCAACACATGCATAAATATCTATACTTAACCAATCACACATATAATACATACATAAATATACTTATACGTCACAATTAATAAATATACCTTACATGTAACCAATGGCAACAAGGAGTATCGGCGTGCATGTAGAAGTGTCATAGTTTAGGTTTTTCAAAAGACTCGACTTAGTTCCTTACAACCTTAGACTCTTAACATACTTTGATATCTAAAATGACTACCTTCAGTTTTGAAAACAACCTAGTTACTACAACGAAGCTCTTGATACCAATCTGTACACCCGCACGAGGCATCGGTTTGCGCAGCGGAAATTAGGCTTTTGGTGTTCTAAATAGCATATGTTTCACCACGTTATAGAAAGGACTCAAATAAGACGTTTTCCAAACATGTGTTCCACAATTATTCAGAGTTAAAATGCGTTTAGGTCCCACAGAATCATAACCGCCGTCTATTACAAACCATGGAAAGCATATTGTTTTCAAATAAAAGACATTGTTTTAGACACAACATAAGATATTGTTTTTGAAAGACTAGAACACACAAGCAGTCTTTCCATAAATCCATCACCACACGCACGACACCTCCACGCCATCGTTGCCTTCAGCCTTGGTTACCTGGGATAAAACATGTTTAAAACGTCAACAACAAAGTTGAGTGAAATTCATAGAGTTTAAATTAACCAATAAGTAAAAACCTTTGAACACATTATTAGTTCTCGGGAAAACAAAGCAATGAATGCAATGTATAGCAACTTATTTTATTTCACGCAATAAGCTCATGACACCGAACATTAACAAAACATATGGTATTTCATATGCTAAAAGGTGCCCCAAACAAGGTATTATTGTCATATACCTACTAATTTCTAATAACAAAATGTCCGTTTGATAGGGTGGTCACAAGGATTCAAACCCCGGACAGGGTTGTCAAACCCAATAGATCTATTTAATGCATTAGCGTTTACCTCTCAACAAGGCAATTAACGGTTCATGAAATAAGGGACTTCGACAATAGCAACTTATGCGGAAACAATCTCATAATCGGGTCCAGCATACCATAAAATCATATGTGTTTGATTTATAAAACAAACATGTATCCCCCTCGCGGGTTTAAAAACATTTAAAAGAATTTAATGCGAGGCTATGAACTCACCTTAAGCAAATGATCCAATTCAATCAATCAATCAACAAGCGCAATAAACTTCACGTCTCGACCGCGACCTATATAGTACATATATAGCGGCACGTGACTAAAAGTATAACATATCATATATTGCATACTTGCATATATATATATATATATATATATATATATATATATATAAAAATTATATTAAATATATATATATTATATATATATATTATATATATTATATATATATATATAATATATATATATTTCGTATACACAATCATATGCTAAAAATCTCCAAGTGTGATGCAAAACATTTTCGCTTTGACTTACTTAATAATATAAACAACGCTTTAATAAAGTTTCATTTTTAGAAAGCTTGCCGAAAAGTAAAGATATTACCCAAATCTTAGCCATTTCATTATAGTTTAAACTAACATAACAAACCATTTGCTTGTTACAAAATATATATATATATTATATAAAAATAACACAAAATAAAAAAAAATTCAACTATCTATATATATAAATATATATTACTTAAACAAAAAAACCAACCCACACCCATTATATTCAACCCAAAACTCAAATACTAACAACCAACAAAACACTCAAAAACAACCAAAAAACCAACAAACTCACTTCATATACATAACCTAAAAAAAACCCAATCTACTCCAACAACAAATAAAATCACCAAACCTCCCCAAAATCAATAACCCCCCAAACAACCCATACACCTCAAAAAATCCAAACCCCTACCCCAAATACTAATCCAAAATTTTTAGAAAGCTTGCCGAAAGTAAAAAAATATAACCCAAACTTATAGTTTCATCTTAGTTTAACTAACATTACAAATCCTTTGATTGTTATAAACTATATTAAAAAGTATACACAAGTTTGACTTTCAAAAGTCAAACTTCGTAGTTGACTTTTTATCCAAAAATAACCCAATCTTGACTCGGCCATAAAATCTTCGTTTTTAGGAGTTACAAGGCCTACCTTATGTCAAAACGGACTTTAAAACATCCTTTATCATATTCAAAAGCCTAATTTAAATTTCAAAAATTTCTTGACACACTATGGTCAAGTCAAACTTTCTGGTCAACAAAAGTCAACACAAAGTCAACACAAAGTCATACCAAAACTCATTTTTACCAAAATCCAGCCATTCCAACATGTTTAACTAGCCTAAAAACATGTACCAAAACTATCAAACATATGTTCATACTTGAAATACTTTCAAACCCATTTTGCACTTGAATCAACTAGTTACAATCACATACATGTAATAATCATCAAATAAATCAAGACATAAACATAAACAAGTGCTCACAAAGCAATAACAAGACTCGACTTCGCTTCCCCCTTGTTGCTTAGAATCGGACGAACCACAAAGACCAACCAAAACCCTTTTTTAAATCAAACCACTTCAAAATAACACTAATCTAACAACTAAAAACACTTTCTTATACACCAAATCAATAGAAATTGACCAAAAACTCAACTTCTTAAATACTCATTGCATGTGAGGTTTCTTTAGTGGGATTTGTAGAGGATTGAACAAGGATTAAAATGGTATAATCGGATTTAAATGCATGTAAGTAATAAATTTTTAGCAATGATTTGTGTGTGTGTGTTACTTCGAACGACAAGGGGATGAGGACAAGAAAAGTGAAAATTTCATAAAGAGTGTTATGTGCGTGTATGTGCTAGTATTTATAGAGAGAAACTTTGACAAATTGGCAACTTTAGCCCCTCCTTTCATAAGTCCTTGCAAGTTTAATACAAATTGGTTATATTTCCGTTACTTAGTCGACCAAACACGGGTAACATCACGTTTGTAAATATTTTAAATCCGTCACACTAACTATAGTTTAAAACCTTTAATAAAACGTTAAACCTCATAAATCACGACCTTTAAACACAGTTTTTACATAAACTCCAGGAAACAACGAAAAATACAAAATTAACATATTTACGCTCTCGAAGCAATAAAATATATTTTTCTGACTTTCTTAAATGCTAAAAACAAATAGAAACTAAATCACGGAATGAAATTTACCAATAAATGGAAATTCTAATCAATCACATATAGCATAAAGACTATAATTATTTTACGTATTTAAAAATAACTAACTTAGGATAGGGATAGACGCTGACCTGAAACTCGGGTTGTTACAGGTCAAGCCAAAAAACTTTATTAGCCATCATTAATCGGATTAGAAGTTGGTTTGTTTATTCAGTGCAATGATTACTGTAACACCCCCAAATTGGGTCGCAGCGGAATAAGGGTCTGGGGCGTGTTACTTTATAGATCAATAACACAAGATATATATAGAACGACCAAAAAGTCATTTTAAAACTGATACATTGGATTTAACAAATATTTGATACAAATAGCCCGAAGCTTTGACTTGTTCCTTATTATTATTACAAAGATACTGGTTCACCACACATGAGTTTCCCAAAACATAATACAACCATATCTTTAGCATGACATCCCAAAACAAAATCACCAATGTATCCTTGGCACCTTATGCTTACTGATCTCCTGAAAAACATTGCTTTAAAACGTCAACAATAATGTTGGTGAATTCATAGGTTTGATAAATCATAATATGCAGGACCGCAAGACTTTTCCCGTGATAATGCAACAGATGCAGACATCACAAAACCAGATTACATTTACCTAAGATCATGACACTGAAGCTTA
Source organism: Tanacetum coccineum (assembly GCA_026074375.1). Classification (NCBI taxonomy): domain Eukaryota; kingdom Viridiplantae; phylum Streptophyta; class Magnoliopsida; order Asterales; family Asteraceae; genus Tanacetum; species Tanacetum coccineum. The sequence goes on from BQNB010193358.1 coordinate 11,347, forward strand.
ACAATCTTTCTAGCAATATTATATATATTGCAATTTCTGCCCGATTAGATGTTTAACCCGAAACATCCTCAAATCCGACATGCTATACGTTCGTTCCTGGTGATAGCTAGTCACCATAACGGGATGGTCAATCCCAAATAGATCTATTCATAACATTCACGCTCACATAATGTAATTCACAACTACATCTATGCAA
>BQNB010193359.1:0-11542 GCA_026074375.1 Tanacetum coccineum
CTCAGTAGATGTTTCAAGAGTTCACTTTTGTGCTTAATTGATTTTTGCTTCCAGATGGATATATGTCACACCCCGTCATAGGCTAAAACACGGGAATGCAAAATAATGATCAATCATAACACAAGATACAAGATAGAGAAATACTAAGATGCATAAATGAAAAGTATCATGATGACCATCAACCTCAAAACAACCTTGAGTGATGTCCCAAATCAAGAACACAGCACATAGTCGCCAATTATTACCATCATAAGCCCACATACAATCTTAAACCTCAATCCTCACGAAAAAAACCAATCCATAACACACATCAAATGCAAGATTTCTCAAACAAGATTCCTACAAGAATCTCTAAAAGTCCGCTACATGCACCACAACCTTAACGATCATTATCTTCACCTGAAAATGATACTCGAAAACGTCAACAATAATGTTGGTGAGCTCGTAGGTTTGACTCGAAACCCAATTGTTGTGCCAATCATTTAAACAGTGGACAATAGTGCTACATGACAGTGAATATGCAACAAACCTATGACTTAGCATCCCCGCTAATCATGTGAGATGACCTAGCATCCCCGCTAGTCACCAAAACCAACATATACCAATGCTCTTGGAGCCGCAACTCTGATATGTCACTTACGCACCAAAAGGGCCTACCAGCTGGAGCACTATATTAGGGCAGGACCATAACCCTTGCCATGCCAAACACAGTACATGCAAGTAAAATCACATTACATAAATTCACATAGCAGTCATAAGCACACAAATTATTCCAAAAACAAAACCACGTTTCGCATAATTCAGAAAACAATTCAAAACACATTTGAGTATCATTTTCCCCCAACGGAAAAACTGTCACACCCCCAAAATCGGTCGGCAGCGGAATGGTAACATTTAGGGTGCGACGTCGAGGCACAAAGTACAAGTCACAGAAAACGACCTCAAAAGAGACGTTCAATAAAATGTCACATTCAATTTAATTAAAAATGTCAGAGTTAAATAGGTTCCATTTATAATGTATTAGAAAACATTGTCAAAACGTTTGTCAAATAGTACTCAAGTTATTAAGCCTTCAAAAATATATATCCGCGCGACTCGAATGCTCCCAATGCTCCACTAGCAAAATAGTAACCTGAAAATACATGCTAAAACGTCAACAATAATGTTGGTGAATTCATAGGTTTAAGTAAAAAGCAGTATTGAAATAATTTAAGAAATATTTCAGAAGAAAAGTAGCGTTACAACATTTAAAAGTGTTATTTCCGAAATCCATCCGAAATCCAAGTAGTGATTTAATAAATCTAGTAATGTTCAGTAGTGGACCACAAGATCGAAGTAATGGTGGACTAAGTACGTATTCCGAAGTCCAAAACAAGTAAGGTAGACAAGGGAAACACATTCACCAAGTCTAAATATATAACAGGTATTATTGCACTAAGCTCATGACCCCGAAGCCTTAACTAGATTTGTGCCCCAATCAGAATATAGGATGCTTGCCAACAACCTAACACCTCTCAATGTTAAATGCACCCGATCAAACTAGTGACCCAAGTAAGGTGGGGATTGTCAATCCCGATAGATCTATCCACAACACTCGCGCTTACTACAATAGCAATTAACGGTTCATGATAAGTAGGGACTTCACGGCAATAAGGTAACTTAGCAATAATATTCAGGCAGTAATCTGGATAGCATACACTTTGTAAACACTTGTGTCCGTAGTAAAACAATCATGTCTAAAATTCACGGTTTCAAATATAGGTATTCACGATCTCAAATCATGTAGTAAACAAATCAAACTTAGTAAAAATAATCATGTAACGCTTACGTATAGAAATCAATAAGTTTATGTAGTAAAACGAGCACGTATTCTCACCCCGAAAACAGTTTAAGAAAACCATTAAAAGAGAAAAGGTGGGGCTATGAACTCACCTTGATGTTGCAGAGCAACTAGCAAAAATGCAAATAATAAGCACAACACGAATGAAAAATGAAACGGCTCGACCGGGAAGTTACGGTTCATCTTAACGGCTAAATCTCACTAGCCTGAGATAATGTATTTGGGTTCCCCGATAAATGGTTACGTCAACGCGACACGTTGATAAATGATTTAGATTTAAAGTTGTAATAGTTTGGTGGTTGGTTAAATTAAATAATATAAATCGAAAAGCAAACGCAAAGTATGTAATATGTTCCGTACATATCACGTAGGAAAATGAACGATTATATAATTCATACGTTAAATTATATAATAAATACAAACATTTAAAAGAATAATTCGAAGTATATAATACTTTACAAGTATTATATAAAGAATGAGATAAAAATAATTAAACAAAATAATTCGACAAGTCTTGAGAAATCACCACTTAAATAAATAAAAGTTATTGTATAAAAGTAAAAACGTACGTTTTAAGGTTACGAATTAAGTAAAAGATGTTTCTAAAGTTTTTTTTTTTACATAAAGTTATGACTTTATTTTCTAGTTGGAAGTTATAAAATAATATTTTATAATTAAGTATTTCGTTACGACTTTTAACTAAACTAGTTACGTTGTTGTAAAAATATAACTTTTATTTATTTACCGATTTATCGTATCATTACAAATAAAATCTTAAAATGACAAAACCGTGTCCTTTTTATCGGGTTCTAAATTAACAGAAGTTTTAGCCAAAAAGAATATTAAGTATAGTAATTTATAGAAATTCCGGCATGACCTATTCGTTTATAAGACGTTTCCTATTTTATAAAACTCAACGTTTTCCCACTTAAATCAAATCGTGTTGCAATATAGGCTCGTTATTAATATATATAATTAGACAAATTTTTAAATAGCACATTTATTTAACCAATTTAAACCACCACTAGATCCGGCCAAACCCAAACCCCTCTAATTGGTGTTATAACATGTATCCCAAACGCCCTATTTGGGCAGTTTTAACAAAACAAAAAAACTTTTTTACAGTCCAAGCACGTAAAGACTTATAAAACACAAGTAGTAACATTAATTAATTTATTTAACAACTAATCCACCATAGTCCATCTTTTATATTTTTATAAAAACTTTTTATATTGTTTTATTAGTCGATTCTACCAAATGAACCACAAAAGCCAAATGCACCCTTGGTGCCGATAACCACAAAATCAAACGCACCCGGCTATTTCGCAGCCAACCCAAACGCACCCTTAGTGATGAATAACGAAACCAACGAAACCCTGGCTGTAATATACCCCCGGACTCCTTGTGGCTGAAACCGCAAACAACAACCGCACCATTCGTGGTGCAAATACCAACCCAACGCACCCCTTTATGGTGCAAGACAAACCCGACGCACCCTGCTGGTGGGGTGTGCGAAGGTGGTGTGAGGTGTTTTTTAAATATATATATATATTTTTTTCCACCTATGGTGGTACAGCAGCCGAGAGAGAGAGAGAGAGAGGGCGGCGTGGGGAGATGATGACAATGGTGATGTTGGGGGCGGCTGTGGTGTGGAGGTGATGATGGCAGCGATGGTGTGGGTGGTACGTAGGTGATGGTGGTAATGAAGGTAGGACAGCGGTAGTGAGATGATGATGGTGGCAGCGGGGTGATGATGGTGGTGGTGGTGTTTGTGGCGTGTAGCAGCAGTGGTGGGTGATGATGTTGGTGTGATCGTGTGGTGGTGGTGGCGTGGTCGGTGTGGTGACGCGGCTGAGACAGCCGGAGGGGGGAGGGGGAAAGGCGCGTGGAGGCGAGTGTTGTTGGGGATCGGGTAGATCGGGCAATGAGGAACACATTTGGTCTTGGCCGGAAAACTCGCCGGAAAAGTTTTCCGGCGGCGACGGCGTGGTGGTGGCCGGAATCCGGCGGCGGCGTGGCCGGAAAATATGGAGAAGATGGAGGAGGTGTGTGTGTGTGAGGTGATGATTATGAAAAAAAATATATATAATTTTTATATATATATAAAAATTTAAAATGAAAATAGAAAGTGGATAATAGTTTAGGGTTTATTGTGTAACTTTTTATTATAGTTTTGACACGTATCGGTTCGGGACTCGTTTGAATGACTTAACGGATGATTCAACACACGAAACTTGCGCCATTGTTTTCCAAATAATTTTTCCAACAAAAACGAGTATTTACTTGATAATATTTCATAATTATTTTTATAACATTTATAAAAATGTTCGTTATTTATTTGGTGGACCGGTTACGTCTCGTTCAAAAGTAAAAATAGAAAAAAAATTTGAACCCGTATATTTTGTTCATCATACAAAGTATGATAAATACAGACTAATTTATTAAATATTTTCATTTAATAAAAGTGTAAATTAATTTATTTAATTATTTTACGTTTATAAATCTTGCGAGGCATTTCAGTCACCTTTGACTGTTTTTCGGGTCTCGGTCAAAAACTAAAAAGTTGTCGGAATGTAGTTTTACATAAATTGCTTTAGGGTCCGAATCGGAATAACTATGATTTAGTTGTTCGTGTTTGATAAACTCAACTACATGAATTATTTATATATCCCTTTTTCTTTTCGAATCAAATATTTAAAAATAAATTTTATAAACGACAAAATGTAATATAAAATTATGATTTATTATTTAAATATGTAGAAAAATTGACGGTGTTACAACTATATGGCTGAGTAATAAAAAACCTATTTGAGTGGTAAGCTTCATGCTGAGTGTGTTAAAGCACATAGTGATGGACTGCTGCGTCTAAGGACCTACTGATGAGTCACTTGTAGTACTATAATAGCTGAGTGATAAAATTTGTTGCCGTGTTAAAATAATACTGAGTGTTAAAGTACATATGTTGATAGGATAATATGATTGACTGGTGCATAAAGCACTACTAACTGGTACTTAACTGACTAATACTGACTTACATATGACTGAGTACTTGGCAGTATAGGTTGCGTACATAAAACACTGTCTGAGACTAAGTTTATAACTAAACTGCTATGAGCACAAAATTGTTCACACATAATATTCATATATAAATTAAGGCATGACAAAGCTGCATTAGATTATTAAAAATCTACTAACGCATGTTAAGCTAAACTAGAGGATAACCTAAAACTAAGTGAGTACGTAAAACCAATGTTCTACATAACAGTGAAGCTGAGTTGCTACATAATGCTGAAATTTGCTAAATGCTAAAGTTGAGTTATAATAAATACTAAGTTAAACTTATAACAAATACTGGTATGATTCGCGGTAGCCAATATTACTTAATTGACCTAAACGGGTGCCATAAGATAAAATATGAACCCAACGGTCAAACATATACTGAATATGACTCCACAGTCACCATAATACTAATGTAACAGGGTCAACTATACTGAATTTGACAATGGGTCAAAATGATGCTAATATGACCACACATGTTCAAACATGATACTTGACTTGCATATTTAACCACTAAGGTCACGTGAATACACGCCTTACATATTTCTTGAGATATGACAAGACATATATATATTAAATACGTTTAATCTACTAAACATGTTAACTGAAAATCCGTTACTCACATTTGGTCTTGATTTGGTTCCGTATGCTTCCCATGAACACCTAATCATGATATTATCATACTAATATCGTTAAAACTTACTAACTCATGTATCTAACATATAATGGGTCTATATAACTTAACTTAATCATAAAAGGTCTTATTTCATACTTACACTTTTTTAACAAAACTTCTTCTTTATTGTTGCAGAATTTCTGCATCTTGTTGTACTTTGTTGATTTTAACCTATATAAACTTACATTCCTAATCTAGAAATATTTTTGCTAGAAAGTAGACTCTTTTACCCTTTCTAGATATGTAAGGCACATCTCCAACGGAGCTACAGTTATTTTTCTATGATTTTTCAAAGTTGGTGCAAATTTCTGCATACCATGCTGTCCCGTTTTGGAACATCACCAAAACGACCCAAAACCCAAGATAAGCTATCCAAAACATTACCAAACTTTTATCTCAGCTTATTGGACATGTCAAATCATTTTTCTTTAGGCCTTAAGCCAAAATCACATGTTTAGACACCATATAAAGCCTTAGCCAAACACCCCTTTATTGATTATCAAAAAAACATAAACTTCATCAAAAATCATGAACTAACTTAATTCTTTAACAAACACTTCACAACTTCATTAATTTTGAATTTTCTACAACTTAATTAACATCATATATATCAAAATCTCATTAAGGGGGTGTTTGGTTTGTGGCTTATGTAACAACGCAAACACATTTTCTAAAAATTAACATTACTAAATGATGTTATGGTACCCTAATAAGGTACCCATCACATAACCAAGCTCTTAAACATGATTGCAAGTGTTGTTAGTAATTTTCTAAAAATCACAACTTAACATAATCATATAAAATTATACAAAAACCAACATATGGCTTTAAGATATAATATATAAGCATAACCCACTATTGGGTAATCTTAAAATGCGAATTCAAGAACTTGAGAAATGATTTTACCTTGAATTGCTTGATGGAAACACTAGAATACATGTTTTTGCGCATGTATGTGATGATATATTGTATATTTCTTGATTAAAACTAATCTTGAATTAAAACCCTAGAATTGGTATGAATCATGTGTGTGTCGTAAGATAGGAGGAGGGAACAAGTGTTTGGAGATTTCCAGACTTTGATAAGTCTTGATCTTATCATAATTTTTTGGAGGTTTTTCACTCATTGCAAGAATTGTCCCTCAAGTTCTTTTCTTTAATCATTGGGCCACATAATCCTTTCTAAAACCATTTACATGATATTTATACTTATATTTTGACTAACCAATCAAGCAAAAAATTAAAACTTATAAAGTCATAGTCAAACTTACGCAATGGCATTCTGGTAATAAAATACATAAAACCCGGTTTTGAGGTGTTACAAATCTCCCCCACTTATTCCATTCATGTCCTCACGAACTAACTCAGGGTGACTATCTTGGCATGTATTAGTTGGGTAATAAAGTTCTCTCCAACTTTAGACTGTTACTTCTATCTATTTCATTTAAGCTATTCTGACTGGTTCTATCTGGACTCATAAAGTCTTGTCTTAATATTTCTAAATCTTAACTTGGTACTCCTAATATCGAGTCTGAATCTAAAACTTTTGAAATTCATTACATGTCGAATGCCTAATTCTAGGTCAAGGCATTTCGAGATCATTTATGTTCCCTTATGTTCTGGTTGTTCAATTCTACTGAATTCTAGAATACTAAATTTCTAGTTATCAACTACTAAGAGGTAGATATATGATTATCTATTCAGATACTTTGTTTATTTAGTTCTGCCAGTAAGTCTAGGTCATATCTATCTGTTCATAGAAATCATCATATTCGGACGGACCAATTATCTGAATTTCTTACTAATTCTGCTATACTATTATGATGCTACTTTTTTGAACTCTAAATTTAAGTTGTTCTGTTATGCTAATCTATATTACTGATGCTATACTAGACCTTACTAAAATAGGAGTTGTTCTGGCTATTATATAATAACCGACATATGGGATTGTAATAGATGAGACTTATAAATTTCTATCCGCTTATACTATTCATGGTCATATGATTTCAAATTCTAAATCTGACTAAATCATGATTCTAGTCTGTTAAGATTATGTCTAATCTATGCTTACTGTTGTATAAATTCCCTCAAGACATTATATGATCCCAATAAATCCATGTTATATGATGTAACTATTATCATGTGGGCCAGACTTCATAATATCGCTCATTTAAAATATGTTTTTTGCATCGTCTATACTCGATTCATTAATTAAATATCAGCTTAGAATTATTAACTGATGTCATGTTAATCTGCTGCTAACTATGTACTTTTGTTCATGCATTCTATGACTAATCGCATACTGGTGTGATAACATGACCGCTGATTATAGCATACTATGCATGCTAAGTCTGATTCTGACATTCTGCACTTCTTAACATGATATTTTATTTCAGATATTCTGGTTCTAATCATGATTCTTGATGTTTAATTTCTGTCATTCAACTGGCTGACATGTACTACACATGAATTTTGATTTCTATCATCTATCAGGATGCTAAGCATGGACTAGTAATGCAATTAACCTTGTGCATTCTAACCCTATTTCACTTACTAGCGATTATTTCACTATTGGTCATGTGATGTGCTATTGTGTAGGGTCAATTATTTGATTATCAAGTTTTAAATTTATATTTAGCCAACAAACCTAAAACAACACTTTAACGAGCAGTCGTACCGGTCCTAAGATCGAGTTCATGGTAAGTAGGGTGTCGAACACTAAAGTGAACATTAATTCCTAAATTCTAACAGTTTTTTAATTAGTTCTATTTAGTCTATTTACTTGTTACATCCTATGGTTATATATGGGTGTATCAATGATATGGGGCGTTTTCACCTGAGGACTGGCACTGGTGTGGTGGAGAAAAATATCAATTACAATAGATAATAAACACAAAAGAAGAAAATCATAAGATAGAAAAGCATTACAAGCCAAATGATAGAAAACTGTATTAGCCATATTAAATCCAGTTCAATGTTGGTTTGTTTTTTTTAGTGCAGTGATTTACTTATCTCGAAGCGGCATATCATTCTTTAGACTAGGCGAGACATCCTCCTCAAGACCTAGGACACGATTAATCTATATAAATTAAAGCATCGATTAAAGCATCCTTTAGTTTAATTATAATCTATCTCAGGGAATCAAAGCAGTGGTGATCCTGTTAAAACCCTAGCCCAATAGAACTTTACCTACTTATTGTTTGCCGGTGTTTTATATACTGGTAGTTCACTATTTAAATCTTTATCAGTTAATTAAGAGCATGATTGCTGAAACATAAACGGGTCACCTACCGGTCCAACTAAGCTCATAATTCAAAGACAAAGACAGAACGTTATTTGTGATCCTATTGGTCTAGTAATATAAAACACAATATGGAGAGCTATCCCAGTATCTAGATTACTTGGTATGTATCACTAGATCCAGTTGAATGATAGATCACATATTCAAACACATAAACAAGTATGAGGTGACAAAACATAATTAAACAATCAACGATAAATTAAGAAATTGATTTCAAAACAAACCAAACATTAAACTTTCATTAAGATGGCTAATACCTGAAGGTATTAGCCCATAACCATTATAATTATACAAGCGTAATCAAACAATGAAATCAAATGATTAAGAGAGTAAAAAATTTCCCGATGTTTTCTATGGGATTCGTTATAAAAAATGCTTGACCTTGATGGATGATCTTTCTTCTAAAATTTTCCTTTTCAAATGTTATGTATAAAGAATAGGATATTGCTAATTGAAAATCATTTTTGAACTTCTGTTTTACTGTCTGAAAAAGACTCGATACGTCGTATCTGGTTAGGTCGATACGGCGTATAAGGCTGGATTTCTTGGAGTGCGCACTACGTTCTCAATCAACCAGTGATATATTCCCAATTTACTTTATTTAATGTATCTTCGAATAGTTATCTTCATGGATACGGCGTATGTAGACCGAAGGGATACATCGTATTGGGAATTGGTCAAACGTGTTTTCTTGTGAAGTCTTGGCGCGAATACGCCGTATCTCTTTAATTGGATACGGCGTATTGGTCAAAAATCAGCAAATCTTCAAAATTTCATTTGGCTCAAAAATTATGGCCTTTTATTCTTGTCTTCACAAAACACATTCCTGAATTATGCATTTATCAACTTTAAAGCAATTAAGTAACAAATAATGCAATAATCATATAAAAGTAGGCAAACCAGATGGGATAAATGATATAATAAAGTAACGTTATTTGATGTCATCAAATATCCCCATACTTGAATCCTACTTGTCCCCAAGTAGACTTTAGAAAAAGTTTCAGTTTATGAAAATGTTTCCCAACCGAAGTTGAGGATTTTCTATTTAAGTATCATTTTGTCCTAATCACTTGTACATAACCAAGCTCCTCATGAAATATGGAAATAAAAACACTCATATCACTCAACTAATCTAGGGTGAAACATTTAATTGGTACGCTCAATTGCTCGGTCGTAATTAGTTTTCTATCATAGGCTTGGCAAGGATACACATCTCTACCGCTAAAGCTAAGGAGAAACAAGTCAAAAGCTAAATTAGGTTAAGAAGGCTTAGGGTTGATCATTCAATAGTCTTTCACCGTAAGTACTACACCAACAAGGCAGCTACATCATACATACATGGCCATAACGACAGAATAGACACATACAATCCGATCACATCCTTGTTCATGTTTAACCAATGGTTAGGATGAAGAATGATATAGGGTAGGGAGCTTCTAACTTTCACCGAAAGTCGTCATCTAACAAGGCAGCTTAGACATGCATACGTGGCCGTAACGACGGAATAGACATGGATGCTCAAACAAGTCCTCCTTCGAGTAGACACTAAGGTTAGTTGCTAGAAAAGGGAAGTAAAATGGGTGTTAAACAAAATTTAAAATGGGTGTTAAACAAAATTCACAAAAGAAATAGATTAAGCCAACAAATTTTCTCCTGAACATTCCATGACAAAGACTCAAACATATAGAAAAATGCCTCGATCACAGAAATGAGAAAGACAACCTAAGTAGGCGTTTCCATAACGGTCAACTTCCCTTACATCCCGCTCTTTACATACTTTTACATAAGTGGTGATATCGGCCACTTTTTACAAGACTTTACATCGTTGATTTTTGTAACGTATCAACGAATAATCGATCCTTCCAAGTGTTTCCTTCGGTATAAACTTCTTTTAAACCGGCTATTTTTCTTCCTTCTCTCTCTCTCTCTTTTAAATAATACATCATAAACCTCGGTTTAATTCCACCGTCTTCACTATCATAATTCATCCAGATAATCTTTTTCTTGTAATGTTTCTTCTTCGGACATGATTCATAATCACGAAAGTAGTGAAACTTACAAGCTACATATTTTCACATTGCATTGTGCAACTTCCCGACCATTACAAAGATAGAAAATAGGCTTAATCTACACTGTAGGCTAAGGTACAAAGGTGTAACGAAACATATAATATGGTGTAGAAAAAGAAAGGAATGGCTCAACAGGTTGTTTTAGGGGATTTTACTCTAAAAATTAGAGTAATCAAGGGTTACACTGGTTTAACTAACCAGCGTGGTTAGTTATTTTTACGACATGTAGGCTATTTGGTTTAATCCTAGAAATTTATCAGTTGAACATGTTCCTCCATCTAAATCCATAGTACTAATCATGGCGGTCTCGAGTGATATACCAGGCCTAGTTCTAAAGTCCACTACATCACCGGCACACTCATAGTTTTATGGAATTTTTAGTAAACAATTGGAAACGAAATAGGCTTAATTCTCACAATATGTATCAAGGGTTATATTGCGCTAGGTAATGTAACTTGTGATTTTTACAAAAGTCATGCTGAAAAATTTTTAAATTTTGGCCGTTTTTAGCACTTTGCATGTTATTTTGTAAAAAAGAAGACAAGTATGTTCTAATTCTCCATCCCCCCACTTAAATTATACAACATCCTCGTTGTATAG